>JAQIXN010001861.1:0-14923 GCA_034698145.1 Proisotoma minuta
ATAAAAGTGACCTACATATTTATTCTTATGAACACCGAACAATTTTTTTCTGAGATGCATTAATAAATATGTGGGCAAATAAATATTTAAGATTTAATACTAAACTTTATAATGTAAAGTGGTGGGGTGAGTAAAGGCCCAATTTCAAATATTAAATCAAACAATGCATTGACAGATTTTTTAAATGAAATTAAAATTGTAGCTTTTTTTATACTCTGTATTTTTAAATACATTAGTCTCACACAAAAAACACAACTTTTAACAATAAATAATATTTTTCAAAGAATTTACTATTTTCTATTTTGTTTTGTTATTTACTTACTTAATATCAACTGAAAAATTACAAACGCTATTTATTAATTCGTAGTAAAATTGTTAATAATTTATTGAGCACCCTGTACATATTAATTTGCATTAGTCATCTCCAACAAAAAATTGTTTATGCATCCAAATTCACGAGATAATGCCAAAATGTCAACATTGTATTTGTGTATAAATAGTTTCTAAGCCACTTTATCTAACGCTAACGCACCTTGCCTCATTCAAAAACGTTGCGTCACACTTTATTTAATATCAATAAGAAACCGTTGAGCTCAAGTATTAATAAAATATTTAAATCACGGGTTAAGAGCTTGATAATGCGTGACTGAAAATTATAAGGGTTCATGAAACTTTTCATGTAATGAAAATATGTAAATAAAGTTAATCAATTTCTCTAATTCCAAAACAAAGACTGATAAATTCGCAACACAATCATAATAAATATCCAACCTACTTTACTTTAAATTCAGCCAAAGTCCTTTGTACTTTGATAATTATAAGGTAAAACTCTTTTACAAAATTGTTTTGTCTGTCTGATTGTCAGCCATTTTTCACGAAAAATCTCAAACTGAACTCAAGGTCATTCATGTTTACCGCAATGTTGACATTTGTAAACACCTCTCGTCTCACTTTGATCTTTTTACAGATTGCCAATTGACAGACACGAACGAATAAATATCCACTACTTTGTTACATCCCCTGTCGGGTTATTTGTCCAAGTGTGATATGTGATCGATCTCATTAAAGCACAACGGCTTCCGTGGTTGACATAACAGTTTAATCTGGTAAACTTATTTTACTATTTAAACGGCCACTGTTCATGAAAAACGTTAGTTTAACGTTTGCAGTCGTCATGGAAAACAGGAAAATGTCACAAACGTTAAAGGACATAATTGTGTCCAGTGTCCGAGGGCCTTGTGAGCCTCAGGGACTTGTCCGGCTGAATAATCAAAATTCTATCCTACTCAACAAAAATCTGGAGTCCTTTTGGTGTCTGCTGCACGACAATCGGATATTTGCTTTTGAGAATGATGACGTGAGTATTTTTAATCTAATCCACGCATAATCATTTATCAAATTTTATCAGAATTGCAGTGGATTATTTATATGTTAAAGTATTGTACCAATGGATGGTACAAATTTTTACATTTGTTTTACTATTAAAAATGCCGAAAAATTAGCTAGGGCCATTTCCCAATACCATTGATATTAATTTGCAAAATTAGGACATTTCAGGCATAAATATCCGAGTTTGCCCAATATGCGAAATATATGGAAATTATTATTTTCCAATAACTAAATAACTTTGGAAGATTAGCCACTAAAATGTCATCCTTTTTTGGAAAAATTCATTTAATTTGGTGCAATAATCAGAAAAAAATCCCAAATTGTAAGTTTTTTACTAACAAAGGAATATATCAAAAGATAGCACATTTAATTCCCAAATTGCCATCAATCGCTTGGGCTTTGAACAACATAAATCTGAACAAATATTTTCCAAATAAAGGCCACAACTGGACAAGATCCAGACGCATTTTCAAGGGGAATGGAATCTTCCCAAAATCTCCTGCTGGACATGTTTACAACCCCAAAATATCGTTATTTATCCGCAACCTACATTTTCCTCCGCCTCCTAAACAATCTCAGTCTTGTCGTGATGGTCGTACTCACAGCAATTGAAGGAGAGCTAAAATTCCCGGACGAACAGCTAATGGGACTTTTGGGCATCGTCACAGCCGAAGTTTACTACGACATGCTCCTCTTCACAAATAAATATTGGACGTTGCAACGGCTGAGCGTTTACATTTGCTCCGCATTCTTTTTGGCATATGCCGGACTAATTTTATTCTATTGGAAATTGCTTGATAGCAAACTTTTCGATGACGACAGTATTGCTCAGGTCTGGTTCATTTTTGGGATCCGGTTGGCTGCTTTTATCCTTGAGGAGTTGGTGGATATTGGGATCGATGCTGAAGTGCATAATGACATAATCAAGCTGGAAGAATACGCAAATGACGTCGAAGGTCAAGGTCAAAGGGCATTGGATGATAATGCCGTTGAAGGGATTTCCTTTCCTAGAGGGTTAAAATACAAGGGATCCATATTTGCCTGGGGCAAAACCTCTGTTTATGATGACGAATGGAGCAAAAATAAGTTTCCAGATGGGCATTGCGTCTTTTGGGTACTTTCTTTGTTTGCGGTTCTCGTTCGGGCTGTTTTGCTAGTGCCGAGGATAATACTTTGGGGTTTCTTACTTGTTAAGGAAATTTGTTGTTTTTTGTATCAAGGGATCTTTAGATGCAGATGGAATCTTAAAGAAAGAATTAGAAGGTGGGGAGAATGTAGTAATTATTGGATGGAAATGAGGGGATTTTGACCCAGAGTAAAAAAAGAGAATGCTTGTTTAATTAGTCATGATGCAGGTGTGTTGGCTATTATATTTATGAAAACGTTTTTGCATTGTTTACAATAGTCTGATATTAACAGTATATATCCGTTGTTATGGATACCTCTTCAAGAAAGTAGTTGCATTTTAAGAAACTTCATACTTATTACCAATGTACAGTAATTAAATAAATAAACTCAAACTTTTCTACAACGCTCTATCTATAAATAATCAAATTTCTGTATATGTAATTATCCGATAAGTAGTGTCACGTATGTTTTTTAAGTGTGGATGGAATGCCCAAACTATTTGCAGATATACAATCCACCTGTCAACTTGGTGCTGGCAGTTGCTATGCTATTTATTTGCATTGTCTGTGAGTTGCAGATAATAACATTCCAATGAAATGCATCCAAATGGATTATGCATTCCAAAATTTTTTTCACAAAATGTACATCCCCAAAGTTTTTTGCCTCAAAGATCTTATGATTTGCTGCAGCAACTCGCCATGACATTTAAATACAAAGTAAAACCGAAATATTAACAATCTCATCACAAATTTTAACCAATGCGTCCTTGACTCCAAAAAGACCGATATCGCTGTCAAACATAAAAATGTCCCACTGGCACATCACACCACCACAAACTAATTAAATTATCGAGAGCCTCTCAAGATAAAGGAAGGCATAAAAGAGTGGCCTGCCCTTCAATAAATATCCAGTCCTAATTTTGCATTCATTGTATTGTCAAGTTTGTTAAGTCAACAACCAACCTAAAAAATGTCGGTAACGGGAAGCTTCAAGCTCACAAAGAGCGACAACTTTGAAGAATACATGAAGGCGGTTGGGGTTGGGGCTGTGATGCGAAAATTGGGGGCTACGGCCACACCCACCACCGAAATTTCTCAGAATGGGGATGAATGGAGGATTAAAACTGTGACTACTGTAAGTTCCTAAATTACTGGTCTGTCCGTCTGTCTGCTTAAGGCAAAAATCTATCCCAAATGTGTTGCATACGTAGTTTGCCAAGTCGCTACAATTAAATAATGAGATAATTTTGATATATTTGTAACCCAAAGTTCAAAACCACGGACATCAAGTTTAAACTCGGAGTTGAGTTTGACGAAGAGACTGCGGATGGGAGGAAATGCAAATCCACAATCACTCTTGATGGAAATAAACTTGTTCACAAACAGAAGGTAGTTGATGATTTCTTATCATTAGAGTTGAAATAATTTTGAATTTTTATCTTTGTTTAGGTTGGAGACGATGTTTTACCAATTATCCGAGAATTTTCTGCAGATGAAATGAAAATGACGCTGGAAGCTCCGGGAGGAGTGACTTGCGTCAGGATTTACAAAAGATTGTAATTTCTTTGAAAAAAAATATTTTTTTGACTTGCTGGCAAGTAAATAAAATTTATTGTTACAAATGCAGGTTTAACTAATTTATTAAATCAAGTTTACATATTGGAAAAAGGCACTAGTTGACAATTTTGGCAACCAAAATTTTTTTTTTCATATCTGTTTAAACCTAAGTTATTTGCCCCTTAAATAAAATTCTCATATGCAATATTGCAATATAAATGCATATAACCTCAGTCGTTGAGTGGTTATCAAAGTATAACCCAATGCAAAAGTATACACAATTGCCCGAGGCTACTTATCAAATGATATCAATAACTGATAATTAATTATTCTTTAAAATAAACCGTTAAAACGGGCATAACGAAGGGGTGAAATAATCCCTTTGGTCTATCTTTTCGTTAACATGAAAAATGAGAGTCGAAACATGGAAATTCTTTAGATATAATAATATTTTATCTTTAAATGAAATCAGAGACAAAAAAAGTTTGTCAGTTTATTATAAACAAACCCAAGGTCATTTAAAAAAAATGTGTTTAAACTAAAAATCAATTATTTATGACTAAAATCTCAATTAAAAATTTATCGCCGGGTAAATTACAATTAATTTTGAGATGCACTTAACACCAGCCATGATTATAATTCTGTCCTAAACAAGGTCAGGAATTGGTCCTTATACAAGTCTCTCTGGGATAGATAATATCAAAATTAACTCTTTGAAAATAGCTCGTCGATTTGTCCTAAAATTTAAAGATCATATTGAAACTTTTTTACATTATTATGAATTAATTTTTAATTAAATAATTACCAGCTAAACCAGGAAAGCCACATCCGTCAAGAGCATAAATCAATCGATTTCTTGAAAAGCATTCTGGTTTTTTGTCATAAAGGGGGTGCAAAAGCCGATTCAAATGTCGCTTTAGACCTTGTTCAGGTGGCGGAAAATCCTCGGCACGATATTTGTCTTGTTCTCCTTCAATCAGGTTACAAAATTCTGCCAAGCTGTCTCCCTTCCACATTGCTTTATCTGTTTTTAGCAAGTGGAAAAGGTATAAAATCTCTGGAAAAAAACAGTCAAATTGTTAAATAAATAATGGCTTAATTTTCGTTACTGAATAACATACGGACTTTTGGCAGCAATTTATCATCAAGAGGAGATACACGACGGAGTTCTTGAAAACGTCCTCTCGAAGTTGATGAGGAACTGTGAGGAATTTGGCCGTCAAACTCTATTTGATTTGTACCTATTAATGATGGCTTAAATTCAATTATTTCTTTTATTATGTGAGAATGACTGCTTGGAATTTTCTCTGTAGCAACTAATTAAACTATTTGAAATATTTTTACATTTATTTAATGAAGGTGTTAAAATGTTTTGAATTTGAAATAAGTACTCGATTTATCATGGATCACATCGCATTTAAAAAAAAATATATTTTACCTCCATTACGGTGAATTGGTGTTGATGCTGATGCCAAATTTATTGATTTGAACTGTGGAATTATTCCTGAAATTTGTCCATCCTGGACCATTGCTGCTTGATGCGGAAATAGAAAAATGTTCAAGTCAATTGGCAGAGATTTTCTCTTTCTATCTTCAGGATCTCTTTGGCATAGTTGTTGGATTAACCAGTTAATAGCTGGATATTCTTTTGCAATTTTGTCTCCTGCATTGTAGTCTGAATGGATTTTTCGAAATTTCTCCCCAAGTGCACCCAAATTGTTCTTAGGAATTGGTAGGGGATCATAAACCTCGGATATGATGAGACCTAGAGCAAAATAGTCCACCATCTCATCGTATTTGGCCATGCCTTCTTTTGTTGCATGGGCAAAATTCATCTCTGGTGCCCTGCAAAGTTGAAATTATTGGGTTTTAAATGATCGCAATTAAATTTTTAGTGTCAAATTAGTTTGGCTTCATTTGAATTTCAAGGAAACTATTCATATAAAATTTTGCATATGCTTTGAGATTTGAAGTTTTACCAAAATAATTTATTCAGTTTATATTTTAAACTAATTATCTAACAAATTTGTGTTAACATACCGATAAAGAGAATTTCCAACCTCCTTTGTCATAGTCACAGCCTGGTCCCCATCCCTAGGGATAGTTGAAAGACCAAAATCTCCAATTTTTATAGGCAGCTGAAAGGATTCAGATCCCAGAGAAAATAAAATGTTTTCCGGGCGGAAATCCCTGTGGATTATATTTTTCCTGTGGATGAAACCCAATCCATTTACAAGACAAGAACAAATTTCCCCGCGCAATTTATCATTGGCGGCGGACGCCGAAGGATCGTTCAGCCAAACCCGAAGACTTTCACCACAAACGTCAGTTTGTATATAAAGACCTGTAAATAAAGTTGTACAAAATTATTTGAGTGAACCTAAAGTAATGTGTTTAAAAAAATATTGTCTTGGTCAATTTGGATTCACAAATTGTAATTACTTAGACAAAGAATGTAACATTCCGAGTCTCAAATTTTATATCTCCTACTGAAGATATTCAAAATTGAATTACTCAAAAGTTTTAAAAACTGCAAAAAATATGCTACATAAAATACCAAAGGAGCAACTTTTATCATGAAGTACTTAAAATATTTTTAAGCACATCGTGTGCTTAAAGTTCCGAGTTTTTAAAATTAATTCTACGATACCTTTAATAATCCATTTATTTTTGATTGATCTGTACAATATTGCATCCAGCTTATCTCGAAAGGACGCAAGTTTGTCCTTTCCCGTTTCATTGACATATAAGACTTCTTCAAATTTAGCTCCCCAAAATTTGAAAATTCCCGAAGTTTTATAACTAACAACATTTTCATGACTTAAAGTAGCCCAGTTTTCGGCTTCCCTGCGGTCCTTCTTCAAATTTTCAAAATTTTTGTTTTCGCTATCTTCGTCAAATACTTGGTTGGGCACTAATTTTATTGCACAGGTAGCATTATCAGTCTTGTTTTTGGCTTCGATGACAACCCCAAAACATCCACTCCCCAGCACTTTTATCGTGTCAAAATTCCACTCCGTTCCCTTGGATTTATTGAGGTATTCCTCAAATTCTTCTGTGTCAACGCTTGTCCGTCGTTCAGCTTCCTGAATAATTTGGACAATTGCATCCTCCTCAACTTCAATTATTCGTAAGGAATCGGAAACTAATTGACAATCCCTTTCAAATTCATCTTTGCTAATTTGTTCCGATTTTTTCCCAGAATGGCTTATTTTATTTCGAAATTGTTGCCTTAGAGTTTTAATGGCTTGAAGTTGATCTAAAGGAAGGCAAAGGAGAGGCTCGATTTTGATTTCTTCTAAAATTTTGGAACAAAGGCTAATATCCCAAGAGTCAACATCTTTTCCTTTGATCATTTCTTCTTCATTCGGATTCCAATATTTACGGCGTTGTGACAACATTCCAAAAAAACTGCTGCCATTGTGTTTTTTCTCCCAAGATAATTTTTGTTTCTTCAAAAATTCCTGCAGTTCAGAAGTTAATAATTCCACGAGACGGGATTGTTTTGTGCCATAATTTTGTGCTAGAGTGGATATTTATTTAAATTATGTAGTTAAAGTCAGTATTTTATTATGTTGTGGAGCTATATTATGTGAATGCATTGATTGTCAATTTGTCTGTCTGTCTTTCTAAGACCAATATAAATTCCCAAAGAAGCATCAGCATAAAAAATCGCAAATGACTAATTAAGTAAAAACGAATATCGCTATTTTGACATCATCAAATAATGTCTTGGTCACAAATTCATGTCCAAGTGACGATAATAATCTCACAAAGACATGTACAAATGACGATAGTAAATATCAGATGGCAAATTGTTGAGTTGCATTGCAACCCACTATTACATTATTATTACTGTTCATTAAGAACTAATTAGTTTTAATGAACTAATTGACAATTTTAATAAATTGAAATTTGAGACTATTAAATGTTTTGTTGTATTGTCAATCTTACGTATCAGTGGTTCCTTTGTAGTTGAATTTTCCATTGCAATTAGAATGTTGTTAAATATTGAAATAATTAATTATTTTGAACCAGCTGGCACTCGGGAGAAGAATAACATGATTAGGAATATGGCAATAGTTAAGTATTGCCTCTGAATATTCAATAACATTCACATGTTAATTTTTGGGGCTTGAATGCTCTTGCCAGTCGTCTTACTTCTAGTGTGGTAATGTATTCCACTTTTTATTGTTTTTGCTATCCTCATACATTTATATGTAAACTGTGTCTCAAATTATGATCTGCTTTTAGTTGCAAAATTAATTTGGGTTTGTTCTTGCTGGCAAATAATTAAAATGGATTGAGATAAATGCAGGTTCAACTGATTTATTAATGTTGGTTCACATTTTTGAAAAATATTTAATTTTTGGCAGCTAAAAATCATTTCATACTTGTTTAAAACTTAATTATCTGCTCCTTATATAAAATTGCAATATTGCAATATGCATAAAATCTCAACAGATGAGTGCTTATCTACAAAAAATGCAAAAGTATAGAGAATTGTGGGAGGCTACTTATTGAACTCATCTTAAAAAAATAATCTTTAAAATAATGTACTTTAGTATATTAACTGCCAACAAGTTAGATTAAAATACTAGCATATAGTAATTTTGAAAATGGACGCTACTTAAAAATGGTACATTCTTGACAAGTGATTGTAGGGAGTTATAATATTTTAGTTTCATCTTCCTTTGCTGTATATTTGACCGGTTGGTAAGATTTCTTCTGCTTAAAATAATATGAAGTGGTCCATAATGATTGTCACTGGATTTAGGTCCTTCGTGACCTTTCGGGGGCCAGGTATTGATAAATTTAATGATAGTTTTATTACTCAGGATTTGGGAAACCTAACCGCTTAACAAATATGATCACATTACTGGGTCGAGCTAAATATATGAAGTTGCACTGAAAATTTTTATTATACGATTATAATATTTTCTAGAAATTTTAGAGTTTTTACTATGATTTTCAAATTTTGTTTCATTTTAGCAAGACAGTTGTCAAAAAATCCCAAACTTTTTTCAGTTGGTCGACTGAACGACACCAAATCCAGTGACAAATCTGCAAAAAATGAGCCTTGCCTCTAACCCAAATGTAAGTAACGACAAAGCCCAACCAATAGCGGCAATTATGAATATCGTTTGAATACTCCCATTTAAACTAACAACAGAAAAAAGATCCCAATCTTTAGGATTATTTTTAAAATTGTGCTCTTCTGCAATTTTAGCAGCTGACTCCATCTTCATAATTTTCTCGTAAATTCCGGATTCTTTAAACACCTTATATTTAAACGGCAGTCGCAATATTTGATTAGGAAATTTCCAAAATTTCATATCCCATTTCGTATCCCATTTCATTTTCTGTTCAGTCCTCATGTAAAATTTGGCCTTTGGATAAACCCTGTCCAAAATCCGTTCTTTGTAAAGTTCCAAATATGAACTCATTCCAACAAAAATTGAACGACCGCATTTAACAAGCTCTTTTTCCGTTTTCTCCCAAAGAAATTGGTAGCTGCTGTTGCTAAGGAAACCACTTATTCCAGAAGGATACCACCTCATTGAAGGATTAAGAAAATAGAACATGATTTTCCTTTCAAACTTAAAACTAATCCTGGAATAAGGATAATTAACAGAGATTTTAGCCAAATTTTCCGGCCATTCAAAGACAAATGGTTCATTTGGTTTTGAGAGAACAGAGAAACATTTATGCTTATCTTGGTCAATTTGTTTCTTTTGATATTCACGATATCTAGTATAAAATCTCTTATGATATTCAGCCGCATTGTACTCTAGCCCTTTGTCCGATGCACATTGAACATTTTCAAAGCCCTCAAGTTTATCCCCTTTAAGGGGAGAGTTCAACTCGGAAATCAGCAGAGAGGAATGTAAACTGCACAAAATGGAGCCAAAAAGTAACCATGGCCAAACCGCATGTTGGAAAAATGGGGCAACTGTCAACTTTTTTGGAACTGCTGCTTCATCAATTAGGTAGCCAAAAAAGTAGAGTATGCTCAATTGTGGGCTCTTTTCTTTCGTCACAATCATCCAAGCAGTGTCCACAAATAGCCCAGAAGCTACCAAAGAGATGAGCAACCAAATCCATACCCAGGTGGAAAAGGGAGAGGCATAAATTGAGAAACTTAAAGCGGATTTTGTGTAGCAAGAGATGAAAATGTAGCCGTCACTTCTTGTGAATCCAAATTCTTGATTGTCAAAAGAATCTAAAGAATACTTGATGCTTTGCTCGCCCCAAAAAACTGGGCAAAAATGGTAGTTTTCATATTTGCTAGCATTCATACTTTCCAGAGCCAAATCAAATAGGTAATGATGGTAGTTGAAAGTTTTGAAATCTGTCCGAGCTCCCAAATATCGGCTTTGCCCATCTTCATACAAAGTGTACATATGAATAGTCGGGTTTCCAAGTTGAGATTCGAAAAAACGGAAAATATCTTCGTTTTTTTCCCATTGCTTGCACTTTATATGTTTGAATACAAAATTCAAATCATACAAAACGCACAGTTTGGCGCCCTTGTTAGTCAGGTCTAGCAGGGTTAACTGGATTAATGCAAACTTGTAATTTGCTAGTTCCTGGAAAATTGAAATTGTATCATCCTCGAAGTTTCTGAGTAGAACAAAAGACCTGGCTTGTGCTTTGCTAAAAACGAATTTATTCGCAATAAAATTGATAGGTGTTAGCAAAGTTTTGATATTAAAGGGATAATTCTCGTTATCCAAATTCATTTTTTGCTCGTTATGACGGAGAAGCGGGGTTAAAAAACTGATGAGCACTTGCTCGCAAACCCAACCTTTAATTTTTCTTATGTTTTTAGGAATCGGGCTGGAGTTATTTTTTTCAGGATATGTAATATTGTTTTTGTACAAAACTATTGTCAAAGGAAGTTGTGCAGTGTTTTCCAAATTTTCTGAATGCAAATTTTGGTTGTAATCTTGCAAACGAAGCTGAATCCAACAACGAGAAGTTGGAAGTTTGTTTAATATCTCGTGAAGTTTTACTACAAAAGTAGAAGCAATGTGGTAGGTACTTATACTTGTTATTATCAGTATGGAAATAATATGTGAAAATATCATTGTGGATCACTTTAAGGGATTAACGACGAAATTGATGATAGTTGAAATTTTTTTAATGAATTGTTTGGTAGGATGTGAACATGTATTAAGCTGGGTAGTTCTGTGCAAAGTATAATGTATAAATTTGCACATCGTTATCGATTTCACTCTTTCTAATTTATTTTCGCTTAAATTATATCCTGTTTGTAACTAGTTTTTGAGCTAATTTCTTGTGATAGGATTGTACTTTAATAAATATTGGTTTAGAATTGGTTTATGGGAAATTTCATGGGTCACAGAAATTTCCCATATAGTCCAATTTCCTGTCCATTACAAAAATTTGACAGAAAAATTTCTATTTAGAAAAACAGGGACCAGATAAAAATTTATAATAATGTGGAAAATAAGCTAAATCGCTTTGCTTTATCTGTATACCATTACCCAATCTATTTCTATTAACTACGAAATAAAACATGATAAGAGCTGCAAATTCTTAATCACTTTCCTATCTCCAATCTATTGATAATACTCATATTCATTGCATAGATAAATTATAAAAACGTTAATTTGGAAATAGCTCGCCATTTTAAAGGGAATGCTAAGAGTTTCAACTTTAACTTTAGCAAAATGGACAGGAGACCAAATGGACCATAGTTTCAAATACACAAATTAATATGGACTTAAAGGCAAAATATTAATTGAAAACAAATCACGGCCCTGCCGAAAGCAGTATCTCTCCAATTCATCAATTAGCCGAGCTAATAATTACTGTGATCCAAGCCTATCTTTTAATTGATAAATAATCATTGGATAATTTTACTGAATAGAATAAGCCAATTTGTATTCAGTTAAAATTTTGCAATTTTTCTCTGCTATGGCATCATTTTTGGAAAGCAAATCCATCCCTTTGGATGCCTTGGAGTGCACAATTTGTTTGGATATTCCCGTTTCCCCCATCCATGGTTGCAAAAATGGTCACATTGTATGCGGGATTTGTAAGGACAAGGTGACAGTTTGCGGAATTTGTCAAACAGAGTTAACTATTAGCACTGTTATGGAAAGGCTGTCGAAACAGGTCAGATTTAAAAAATTGAATCAGTTTATGATAAAGGCAATGTTCATTTTTTATATGTAATATAACAACGAATGTTTCAGCTTGCGTTTAAATCCTCATGTCAGTTTAAAGCGTCTGGATGCGATCTCGAAATTTTAGCAGCCGAAATGGGAAAACATTCTCAAACATGTTATTTTCGGTACTTTTCTTTTAAACTTGTATCATAAGAGCAAGTCTAATGTTTCGCTTTTTTTTCTTTTCTTCAGTGACATAGCTTGTCCTGAAGGCCTTCATAAAAGTTGTACTAAAATCATTCCAATGAAAGACTTTCCCGAGCATTTGGAAGAAGTTCACAATTGTCACCATTTACCAGAATTAGAAGGAGTTCAAACATACAACCTGATCGAAATGAGTAAAATCGATGGTAAGAATTGTTCTGGGTGAGAGGGCACAAGATATTGCTTGCATTTTTAATGGAATTTTGTTAATAATTTATTTATTTGAATACAACTTATAGGACGGCTAAAGTTAGCCGTTCTAAATAAAAGATTTTTGTACCACAATCATATTGCTGGGGTTCTATTGTACCTTTGGGTAACGATTCTTGGAAATAAACAAGATGCGGAAAGATACAATTGTAATTTTGAAATCCAAAATCAAAATGTAATAAAACTTGTAATAATCACAATATTAAAATCAGCATTAACAGTAATTGTTCATTTTTTAGATGAAGTGCAGCTGGACCCTTCCCATCCTTCCTTATCACGAGTTTTCTCAATTTAGGCTCGATAAAAAGAAACATTTCGCAGTTATCCCAGTTGACATTATGTGTGACTATGTTGATGCATCTAAAAATGATTTTTTAGATTTGAATACAAGCGTGGACATTAAAATTGAAATAAGAGGTAAACAACCAAGTAAAAATTGAAATTAATCTTTTTAAATATCTTAATTGATATAATGTCCCAAATTTGTTTAGAAATTGAAGCTCAAAAAAGTTCTTTAGACAACTAAAATATGATTTAAGAGACAGAATACATTTCTTCAATTCTAAAAGCTTGCATAAAAGCAATTTTTTGGACTTTCGTTCTTTTCTATCAATGTAAACTACTTCACTGTTGACTTTCAGCTTTTTGAGAAAGTGAAGTCTTCAAAACCAGAAATATTATATTAAATACAATTTATTGAATAAATTTAAATAAAAACAAATTTAAATAATAATTCAGGGTAAATTAATTTCAAATTACAAATAAACATACAATTTGTGGCTACAAAATTGGCAAATCGTTATGCCTAAATAATCCATGTTTAAGCTTGCACTTATTTATTGAATGATCAAACGTTTGCAAAACGGGGCAAACAATGTCCATACCCAATTTTCATGGCTCATAAGATATGTAAGTTGTACTTTGATATGCAAATATCACTCACGAATAAACTTTTGATTTAGCCGGTGTTTTCTTAATCATCTTTTTTATCATTATTATGCAAATAAGACTGATATCTCAAATTCTCGTTATCTTCTCATTGTGCATAAGTATTCTTGTTTGTCATCCAGCATATGGCAATTAATTCAGCCTTTTAGCAATTTTTTCCATTTGATTCTTACAATCTTTAAACTTATAAATCTGGAGAAATTTAAATTCCGAATGGACAAAAACTTTAAATTAAAACTTTAGGGAATTTGATTTTCGGGATGCTTCACAAAACACATCTCTTTGTTTAATGTATAGTTTGCATGAGATTGCAAAATGTATTATGGAAAAGAATCTTAAAGAAAATTTCACGTACCTATTTAGATATAAAAAGAAAAATAAGTAAACTGAAATCTTCTCCCAAAGATTATACTTTTTTATTTCATACAATAAAAAATATAAAAGTAGTAGAAATTCACCAACAACTTAATATTTCATCAAATTTTGCAAATTTTTGTTAAGGGTTTGATCACAAATAAATTAATCCACATTATCTTTCAGCACATGAACATAATTGGAACTTTGCATCCCATACTCGGTTACAACGGCAAATTCCAATTTGGGGAATTGTTTCTTCCCCCCTCCGTTTAACAAATCCCCCAACAAAATTCCAGCACAATGATTTTGATCCCCCGTTTCACCTTCAATATTCAACATTTTCAAATTTGGAGCAAATTTTTCAGCTTCAGGGCCCCAACTAAATGTCCATCTATTTTGAAAATGACCAGATCTTTTATTTAAAACAAAAATGTGTAGAATTTCCAATGTTTCCATTTTGGGAAAAATCACTTCCGTTTCAGCCCTTTCTGGCGACGAATAATCTACGCCCAAAGTTAGTTTTTTCACAGTTTTACTAAATCCTGAAATGGCAGCGGAAAGTTCGGCAGCTGAATATTGATTTAGCGAAACCCATTTTACGCAAATTTCACTAATTTTGATGGGAATTGCGCTGATAGATTTTAAAATTTCCGAATTAATACCCACATAAATTTTGAGCACTTTTAAACTACTTAAAGTTTGTTTAACAAATTTCTCGTTGTTTCTATCTTTTGCAAATAATATAAAGCTTTTTAGAACTCGAATTTCTTTAAATGTCAGCTCCACAATGTTTGGAAATAAGGCTATGCTAAGAATTAGTTGGACTGGATTTAAATGCCAATTACAAGTTCACCTATAAACCTAAAAATCCGTCGAATTTATTTTAGATAGCTTATTTCATGAACTTTAAGTTTGCAAAGTTTCAATTTTCAA
>JAQIXN010001862.1:0-14912 GCA_034698145.1 Proisotoma minuta
GTCAAGTAATTATTAAGATATTCATATTTCAATCTTTGCTAATAAAGTGTACCAGGAACTTTTTCTACACCCTTTAGCTGCTGGGAAATACTATGTATGTTGATTTTTTAGCTTGTAGTACAAATACCGGCTTTATGGATGCATGATCAATTCGTGTTTGCTCAAAGTCTAAAGATCAATCTTGGACCAAAAAGTAACGGCTAAAAATGTTCACGGGTCTCTGGCGTGATTTTGAAAAAGAAGATTACATCGCAGTTTATACTCTTAACCGACTCTGTTACTTTTACAATAGAACAGATTTGGCACAAAACATGGAATGTTCCAGTCTCTCTCCAGTGCTCTAATTTGCTTCAGAAACCGGTTTCATTATTTTGTAATAAATAGACAAAATTTAGTAATAAACAAATATCCATCGATAAAAATTCAAATTGAATAATGAAATGCTTGGAATTAATTATATGCTTGAGTTGATGAATGCACTTCTTTTTTGTTTTTTATATTTTATTTGGACCCAGAATTGATCTGCCCTAATAATATCTGCATTTGCCTTGATAAATAATTTGGGTGGAGTATTTTTTACCTGCTCTAGGTTTCCTCAATGTCATTGTAAGCTGAATTTATCTTTAATTTGGAAAATAACCTTCTCCACTCCTTAATGAAAAACGTGGCACCAACAATAAAATTTAATTACTCTGTAATCAGTTTGATAGTATTAATAGAACCTGTTTTAAAGATAAAATTAACACGCATGCAAATAGATATGAAAACAACTTAAGAAAAATGCTAATACATAAGAAAGTTTACTCTGAGATGAAAACAATACTTACAGTATGTATGTGTAAATATTTTCAAAGTCGGACACAATTTTGTTATTATTTGAAACTACATAATTAATTAGTCCAAGCTTCTTTAATCCTCTTTTATATTCAAAAGGAGAACATCGTTTAAGTAGAAATTAATTAAGAAAATTTGCACGTACTTGTCCGTTGTGTGTGCATCTGGAAAGAAAGTTGGGGAGAAAGGAGGAAATTGTGGGCAGAATTCTTAATAAGAGAGACTAGTCTGGGGATTAAAATCTACTCAAAGTCCTCAATCGCTGAGAACGAGACAAGAATGTTCAAACTCTTTCACAAATGCTCCTTAAACTGGGACAACGTTTTATTTAACTACCTCATTTAATTCAGAATCTGCAATTAATTCCAACCGGAAATGCCTTCATTGTTGTATAAAGTTACAACTTGTTGCACTTGACAAAAGAAAGAAAGCCAAGCTTTCTCCACTTTCCTGTAGATGTCTAGTCCATGTCTAAATGAAGTGGACGTGAATTGCCAGGAGGCAACTTTTTCTTGCTTACATTTATTCAGTGCTGGAGAAAGGAAACATATTCTTTGGGATTTAGGCTTAACATGTCTGTGGTAAAGTGGAGAAAGCTCATCTCTTCTCTGCTCTCTTATTATTATTATTTAGGAGAGGCGTAGAAGAGATTTCTGTCCAGATGCCATGAAATGTGGATGGTCGACCTACAAACTCTTTTGCGTGGAATAGGCAAACCAATCCAATCCAATATAGTACTTTGCTAAACTACTTGTTGACGAGAAAGACAACTTTCTCGGCATGGAGTCAACAAGTTGATTGCTCCAGACACATTTAGGAAACCCTGCCGTTTGTTGTCTTCATGACACGACTTGAGTACAGATACTTTTCTTTTTCTTCTTTAAGAATTGAATAGCAATGGTATTTGCGAGAGATGCATAGTTTAACTTAACGCAGTTTTGATTAAATTAGAAAAGTAAGGAGTCTTGCTAAAATAAGTAATCAACGGGAGTCAGATTTAATTAAATATATTTTCCCAAAAGCTCACTACCATAATTTCCCCCCGGGATAAAAGAAAGTACGTAATTTGGAATATTGCAATGATGCGTCCTTCCTTTTTTGTTTGTGGAGGAGTAAGAAGAAAGATTTAATTTCTTGCAATCTGGATTCTGGATGGACAGATTGTGAAATTTTAGCCTGGACGTGGGCATCAAAAAGCCAACGGAATATAAATTAGACCAAGAAAATTACGTAAATAAATTCATCCAATTTTTAAAACAAGGACACACTGGATAAAATGGACTGCACTGATAAAAATAAGTATATATACATTTTTGGTGGGTGTACATGCTAACTTTCTTTGTGTTTGCCATATTTTCTCCTATTCTTTGTACTTATCGATTCCAAACCAAACTTCATCTTCTATAAAACTTTAGCCAAGACAAAAAGGGAAGCTCCGAGTGTGTCAGTTGAATTATTTTTAGCTTTCTCCACTGATGTTGCTCTTCCACCCACGAAAACTATATCGTATTCTGTAGTAAAAATTTATTATTACATAACCCTAGATAAGGTAAAACTTATAAGTAGTATATTTTAACAATAACACTGTATGTGACCCGAAACAATGAAGAAAATACTTGCAACATAATTTTCTATGACTCGTATTTTATGTAAATGTCCGTCATAAAGATTTTATATGCTTTTCACCATTGCAGCGTGTGTTTAGTTGACGCTTCACAGAGTCTTGTTTTTGGTTTGTTAATATACAGTTATGATAATTTGTGGGATTTGTTATGCCAAAATTCCTAGAATTTGAATTAAAATATTTAGGTCGGGCCATGAATTTACCAAAGTAGAGAGGAGAAAGTTTCAAGGTTTGCTTACTTACTAAAACTTTGAAACCCTTGAGTGTCGTATATTTTGTTTATTTGAAGATTATGAAAATTACCAGAGTCTTCCACAATTTAATTTCTTGTGATTGTTATCTGTAGCTATTAAAAATCATGAATACAAAAAGGGTTTAATAACCAATTTACATGAATACTTGAATGAATCTTTGGGAAAACCAAATTATACAACCAAATGCCTATGTCAACAGTAATTAATATAGACAAAAGTGTGGGTGTAAGCTTTACATAAAGTCGCATCCTTTCTCCATGTTATCATGCTCCTGCATACAAATTTCAAAGCCTGCATGAGTGCAGAAACGTAGACATATTCTTTGTAAGTAATTGGAATTTGACATACAATGCCACGGATTGCATGGAACTAGAAAAAGCCGTAAATAAATGCATGTGCCAGATCAAGCGTTGTACATATTTTGTATTACATTCTGGGGGAAAGTAGTTCAGGTTCAAACAGCCCATTCATCTTTCACCGAGTACAGAATAACCCAGAGACGAAACGGGAATGGGACGAGATACATTGAAGAAAGTCTCGGGATGTAATTTATGTTGAGCTTAGAATGACGTCAGACAAAGAGAAGAAATCAACTTTCTCCAGAAAATTCTTTGGTAGATTTACGGATAATTTCTGAATTAGGTGAAGGTTTTATGGTGGGAAGGAGAATGTCGTTGATTAAAATTACTTTCAAACTTATTCCCTCCACATTTCGATAATTAAGTGCCATTAATTTCATTAAAGTAATTCTCATCTCTCTTGTGAGTAATCTAATTCCATGCAACGCAGTAATGGCATTTCTGTTCTGGAAAAGCCTCTTAAATTTTCCAGCTCAGTGAAAAAAGCCCTATTTGCATCCAGATTGATTTTGGTTCTCTTTCTTGTCTGCTGTGGCCAGTCCTTATGCTTTCTTAAAGAATATCCCTAGTTATGACGTTTTAAATCCATGACGTAACGGATTCGCCCACACAAAATTTTGTGTTTTCATCTCGTGATCCCAGTGTTGCACTAACACTCTGATTTCTGGTGTTGCAGATATTTGTCTCAGAGGGAAAGTGGATTTATAAATCCTGAGGCAGTCACTTTCCCTGTTGCTAGCCCTCTTTGGTCCTCGCCTGTTTGCTGCTGATTGTAAAAACCATGTAAAGTGAAAGCATGAATGAATGAAGGAGCAAATGTTTCTAAAGGACACAAAGGAATGTTTCGGAATATTTTTCTTTCTGTGTCCACATTCTTAAAATAACAGGCAAATAGGAAAAGCAAGCAGGCTTTGAATTATTAATTTGTTTACTACTCTACTAGAATCCTTTGATACATCCTTTACTACTGTACTGCGCACAGTTTACAATAAAGTTAACTTTTACTTGCAGAAAATTTTGTGAATATGAGATGATACTGGAGATCAAGTTGTATCATGATGCAATGGTAAAACTTTCTCCATTCCTTAGTCTATTAAAACTTTTTAAAGAAAGTATACACGCATCAAAGTATCATGTCTTTATGCAAAACACGTTGATTTCATCATTGACGTCAGACAGTTTGGTAAAGAATAACATAGTTTGACAGGACAACACGATCTGTAGCCGTGGTTAGAATGGGTCAAAGGGCTCAGGAAATTAGAATGAGTGTTTTGGGATGATAAACTAATTCAGCTCAACACTTTCCTCCCACCCACCATGTTTTTAGAGTAGGCTCCGTATTGACAGACAATTTCATTCATCTCTTTCTTCTTTCCCGAGAAAAGGAACAATCATTTGCTATTGTGTATATATAAGTGGGGTAAAAATAGAATTCTGAGACTGGCAAATGACTCTTGCTTTTATTTATGTCTATTCTATACCATTATCTCACAATTTTCACCAAGGAATGGATAAAGTACATTTGTCTTTGATAGAATTATGTAAAAGTTGTACAGGAATATATACGTGTCACCTAAATTGCTACATGCATATATTTCCATTCATCTTTCATTTCCAGCTTTCTCCAAGTGAGCTCCAAGATAAAAGTGTATGCTTTACAACAAACGAGTAAGCAATTTGTTTCCTAAATATAGAAACGTTTGGTGTCCTTTTACCATACGAAGAAAGAAATGCAAATAAAGTGATATAAATAAAACGTTAATAAATTGGACGAATGGACTTTGGAACCTATCTTACACCCACTGCCCTTAAATTGTATCAGTTAATACCCACTGACAATTGAGATTTCATTTTTATGAATCCAAATGTATTCCTCTAAGAATATGACGCGTTTCGCAATATAATAACCAAGTACGTAAAAAATATGGATGTTAGCTTCCTTCCAACTAATTGTATGCAAAGAACTTGAAGGAAAGCATCTTTTTCTTGAGTCCTCGAGAGAAGGTGACATTGCCGAATTGACGGCCAATCATCTTCCCAACGACGACAACCTTAATCCTTTTACCTTTTTTCCTGCAACTTTCTTTTCACTGGCTCCAGCTACTAATCCCGAATTTTTACCCAGATGGACTGAAACTTGATCATCCGCTACATATACATTCTTGCTCTCTTACGTAATATCAAGACTTGAGAAGAATCCACTCTCCAGTCTAAGTATTATTTCATTGGTAATCTTTCCCTCTTTTATCCATGCTGTATACAAAGATCTAGAACATTGACTATTAATTCCGTCCAATTGGCCAAGAGTGCCATCGGATGGATGATTACTTTTTGCTACCTCTAATTACAACTGAGTAGGATGGTTAAACATCTTTGAGGATTGTGCACGCCTCGTCAAATCCGGGAGAAATAAAAGGCAACTTTCTACACGCCTGGATAAAATAATTTACGACCTTTTCACTTACACACAAACCCCAATAAACAAGAACAGCATGTGAAAATTAAAACAGACCTATCATTATAACAGACCTCTTGGGATGAAATGTCAAGCCAATCAAACCAAGAAAAGAGGATTAGTCAATGAAATTAGAGAAATAGATGTATAACTTTGTATGTGTGACATGAGTCGCATATGTCGCGATGTCAGTCAATTCTAACCAATTAGGACAAATAATGTGACAGATGCAGCGTTCCGTTGTTGGGAATATATTGTGTCAGAAGCTGAACTCCAGACAGCGTGATGCCTTGTTGCTTACTTCTGTGGTTTGTAAGCTTATTAAATTGTCACTGGAAATAAGAAACTTTCTTTTTGCACGTACCAACTATTATTGTCCCTACAGATTTCCGATCACGTAAGCAATGCTACTAAATTATAACTTCATTTATATGCTGACTGTTTCAAATCGTTTAAATCAATTGTGTAAGATAACTACGGCAAAAATATATCTGCTCCTTATATATCTGACGTATGTAAGTGCAACTTGATTAATGCCGAATAAAGTAGAAATAGTACTATAAAGAGGAAAATGAGTGTTTGCTTAATCTCAAGAAACGTAGGCTCAAACGAATTTAAATTTAGATCAAACTGATAATCTCAACATTGTAACCTGACCTTAATTCTGATGTAGGTCGTAAATCCAAGTTTCAATTATATTTCTGGACTATCGATTGTGAAATCCACGCAATTTACCCTGTACGGAAAATGAAAGCAAACTTTTTCTTTCTGTAATGAAATTGAACAAATCTCGAATAAAATACTTGATCCTCATCTCGTGTGTTACAATTCAATGAGATTCTGCTCGTAAAAGAAACTGTAAAATAAATCCTTATAAATCCAACTCAATATCTTTCAAACTCCATTTAAAATGTCTCTAGTTTGGTAATAAATCAGAAAATTATTTGGTCCAAAAATCTTTACACTTCTGTGTTCATTATAGATAAGAAGTTGTTTCATTTTCTCTCCACACTCCACACCCACATCCGTCTCTTCTTTTGGAAGTTTTGCCAGCCAAGAACTCAATCTTCACCCAAAGAATTTTGCCAACTTCCTTAATTAATCCCTTCGCTAAATTAATTGCTTCGTATCATGCCATGATAACCTTTATTGCAAAGTTTGTTACTTAATTAATCCAAACTATTGCTGAAATGTCAGCCAAAGTTCACTTATATCCAATTATTGGAGATGTCAAGGGTCAAGATGGAGTAAAATAAAAGTGAAGCAATACATTGTTTATTTTGTCCGATAAGCGAAACCAATATGAGATCATCTAACGGAAATGCAATTTATATGAAACTGTATGTATTCAATGCCCAGTTGCATTTAATTTTATTTGTAAATTAAAGTGGTTGTTGCTTAAAGTGAGTAATGTGGCTAAATTGCCAAAACAAGCCACGTTCTCATATAAATGTCTTGCTGCATTACACAATACTGGGCATCAGGTTGTGGAAGATTTCTTTCCTGATTTAAATTCCAGCCGTAAGTAACGCAGCATAAAATTGTAAACTGGTAAAAGAAGGAGGACATCAACAAACATTTTTTGTTCCTCAAAGAAAATGAACGGCTTCGATTACAATGTAGATTTTTAATCCCATTCTCTCCGACGTGGGTTGCATTCATAAATTTAAACAAGTGGATAATTCAACAATGTTTTGTTTATTACGACTCTTGAAGATGATCATAGAATTTATGAAGTTTAAAAGCAATTGTCGTAAATTGCTCAGGTTTTGCTTGTTGGAAAAATCATAACTTTAATCTCAAATCGATACACGCATTATTATGATACACCCAATACATGGATTGTATGTTGGTGGTCTACTTTAGCACCTACTATATGTATATTTACAACTTTTCTATTTACAATTAATTTGTTTTCCAGAGTAAATGTCAATAAATCATTGTGGCTCATGCCTCCCACAAAAAAAAATGGAATAACAGTTTTAGAGCAAAAATATATTCTCTTTCATTAATACTATTGTTGCAAAAAAAGTTGAAAAATATTGATGTCAACTTAGTGAAAATTGCATGATTCCAAATTCCAAGTTTTTGGCGTAGTTTTAGTGAGCTTACACAAATAGTGAAATGGCCGATATTACATTTGTCCCAAAGGTATTAATCCATATAAATTTTGACCAAAGAAAGCTGCCAAAAAGCGTATCTACAATGGAACCAATATACATACATACTCACAATTCTTGGCAAGCATTTTTAGCATACGATACAACGTTACAGAATAATGTTGCTAATAAGCAATCTTACCAATATAATAAAATAATTCGACTGGAGCCTATGGATGATGGAAATTAGATGAACTTGTACATAGTAACACACAGTGTATTGACTCTGCCAACTAAGTCAAACCAACAGATAAAAAAAATATCCAAAGCATTTATTCATTGGGTGAATATAATTTATATATCCAACCATTTCCGATTTATAATAAATATTAAAATCTAAAACTTAAATTCATTTACCTGAATATTCTTTATTGATTTGCCAATTCAATGTACATTTCAACTAAACATTCGTTCATGCAATACAATCGCCTGAGCAAACATTGAACATATTTAGTGTTGGGTATAATATCGTTTATCTGAATGAATAAGCGACTTTGCCAATGTCAAAGTGAACAGAAGTTGAACCGAATGGATGAAACCCCGGTTGCCATTCCTTTTATTCCAAACCAACTCTCAGTAATCGCATCTCACAGTCTCACTCCTCGTTATAATTAGTGAAATAGCCGCATTATAAATAGAAAGAGCAATCTTTTTGATATAACTGCCGGTTTTTGAGCTAATCGAATAACTGACCATTGAGCTTCTTTCAACAAATTCAAGGTAAGCAATGCATTGTCATATTTTTTAATTTTAATTGGCTTGCCATTGACTTTGATTTAATAAAATATCGGTCAGTAAGGCGTAACTTTATTTAGAAATATATTAATTCTATTCAAAACATTATTTATTGTTCAATGCTTATGACAAGGAAGTAAGAGGTGGAGAAATCACGGCTCAATTAATTTAAACTCATTTCAATTTAATGGGAGTTAAATTGATTTGACAATTAAGATACAGTTAAACAAGTGTCCTCCAAGTACTTGTGCGAATTTGTTTACAGCGTTCTGATTTTGCACAAAAAGTTTGTTGTTAAAAATCCAATGTAAGTAAACCATCGAAAAGAAACTATCTTTAACCTTCCTTCCTATTTTGGTTTAACAAAGAATTTAATTCAGTTGCATCAAAAGAGCATTTTTACAACTGATTAGATATTTGCAAATATTGCAAAAAAACTTGTCCAAATATTCCAGCACTCCCAATATGATTTAAAACAAGAAAGTCTTTTTAAGCAATTGTTAACTCAGCAAAATAGAAAACCAAATATATGGCTTTTGGTCACATTTTCATAAAATTAAATAACTGCTGCATTCACTTTCATTAAGAAAAGATTTTATTTATTCTAGCATAAAGACTACATGCTAACGCTTCTGGAGCATTTGTGTGAAAAAGAAGAATCGAGAAGAAAAGTGTGAAATATTTCTCTTTTTTTGCTGCTTGCCACAAGTCAAAAATTTGCCAAAGTTTCAAGCCTGAATCAATTCTAACACTCATGTGGAATTTCTGTTCTGGTTCACAAAACACTCGAGTTTATATACCTTCTATTTTTTAACTTGAGAGAAAGTCATTGCGCAAATTTTTACTTTGCAAAGTTTATTTAACTTTCTTTCATTGAAATTTTAAGAGAGGAATTAAGTGCTGACAAATATTTGTGAAAGTACTAAAACAAGTGAGAGAAAATTGCGTTCATACAACAAAACACAACTTCCCTACTCAGAAATAATAAACTCCAGCAGGAAGAAAAGGGGTAAGCATTTATTTAAGTGTTTTAACCCCATTTATCTATATGCACTCTTGTTGAAACAAAAGTGAAGAGGATTGTTTGTTACTTCTTGCTCCGTTTTCAAATTGTTTTCATCTCAATAATAAACCCATCTAAAATGGGTATAAAATCATATAATCTAGGAAAACGGGTTTCATTGCATATAACAATTCTCATAAAGTTATCTCATGCCTTGGCTTCCTTAAATAAATTTTATGAGGTCATTATCAAACGTATTTAAATTTGCCGAGGATTAACGATTATCTAGCAATGTGAATCCATAATCAAACAAACGACGCTGGCAGTTTACTCATACGCAATTCATACATGGATTTCACGCTCTTAATTTGAGGCTAGCCAAATCAACGGTCAAACTCCGACATGATGCATGACACTCAACCACAAAGATACAGCTTGTTCAACTACAACTAAAGATAAATTGTGCAAAAATTTGCTTCAGTTCTTTACCAGAATCCAAAACATGTTATGCATTGATATTATTGTTTATTTAGAAATTAATTCTATTCAAACAATTCTCATTATGTGCAAATAATTACTTGACATTCAAAAAGTACGAAATGTGCATGAAACAATGTACAGATCTTGTGTTAAATTGGTGAGGCATGTACATGCATAATATTAGATTCTTCACCTCTTAAAGTTGAACTTTGAAAGCTTACATCTAAATGGCTTTGAGCATGATTTTGCAAATATGTGGAATAATCTTGGCATATTAGTGAAGAGATGAGTTCAGAGAAACTTCTCGTCATGTTCCATCATCACCACAAGCAAATGACACCCAGATGCAAGCAAATGTCTCAATTTACAAGTCAAATATATTTGGTGACAAATATAATGTAAATTTGTGCAAGTGTAATCTTCCTTTTCTCTCACTGCTTCATAATTTGTCCAAATCGATGATAGTAACAGATTTTCGGCCTGTCGCTCATCTAAATCTAATGAATATACAACATCTGCCACAAGAGAATGGAATATTGACCTCTCTAAAATGTTGCATTGTGCATGCAACAAAATGGAAATCATAAACACGGAAATAACCTTTTGCTATTAGACATTTGCTAGATTTCGTCCCGTAGTATTGTTTTACACTCACAATTAAGAAAATTGTAGTAAACATTCTTTTATTTACGAATCACAAACAATCCCACCTTGTCTCCTATGTTATAAATAATTGGATGTAAATACATATTTAACCGGTCTACTCCAGTTATAATAAATTTATAAACTACCACCCATTAAAATATTTAGAAACCACACCATAATATCTGTAATCGATAATTTAATGGTGGGATGATCAAAAGATGACATCCAAATCCAAGAATTTTCAAAGCAATTTTCTTGTTTGTGTATGAATTCTCTATGTACCTCTGTGCAGCAGGGAAAACATTTCGGAAAACAACATGTTTTGTCAAAATTAGCTGCTCTATTTGGTGTAAATAATCATTGGTTCATTTTACAGTCAGATTCCCTTTTCTCCTGAGCTTTATTTGTCGCTTGAGACTTGACATCAAGGATAATATGAGGGGGCTACTGGCTACTAATTAACTTTTAAATGCTCAAAGTAATCACAAGTTGAAAGTAAAATGTAAGATGAGAATCTAGTAAAAGGATGCGTGCGGTTCATTTCCTA
This sequence comes from Proisotoma minuta, assembly GCA_034698145.1. Lineage (NCBI taxonomy): Eukaryota > Metazoa > Arthropoda > Collembola > Entomobryomorpha > Isotomidae > Proisotoma > Proisotoma minuta. Next base: position 11,096 of record JAQIXN010001862.1, read on the forward strand.
AGTTTACATACAAAAGTATCTGGATTCAAGGCTGACTTGATTCTTCGTCCATTTAATTTTATTTCCCGTTGAATTCTCAGTCATTGTAAAATGCTATAAAACAATTTGTAAACATAAACAAAGAATTCATGTCGAGCTAATAAAAAGAGTGGTGCCTGCATTTTACTCTGACTTGATTATGGATACATAAAAACAGAAATTTCTTGCCTTGTTTTTGTAAAGGCATTGTACAGTAAAAATCATCTTCATATGCAGATCACATCATTTTATAATTCGAGTATTTTTATTTTGTCATTGTAGATACTTGAAGGTGATTCAGTTATCCAAATTTTATTGGGGTAATAAAAAATATCCTTTGATCTAAAATAAAACGAAAGTAAAGTAAACAGGTTAAATTCTATTTAAGATTGCAGAAGCTGATAACCTTTCGACCATAAAATTGTATTCAGTTTATAATTTGCTCATTTTGTAACCCGTTATGACAGTTAAATGACATTAAAAGAGTGGTGGATTTATGCGTTGGAAATAATTACATTGGAATTAAATAGAATGTTAATATTACGTATTCAAGGAACATGAAAGATGCAATTTGACCATCCACTACTACTTTGAGTATGATCTATTAATTGAATAATTATTTGTTTATTTGTGCCAATTAACTTTTTTAAAGGGCAAAATAACGTTACTAAAAACTATTTAATTGACCATTTGAACCTATAAAAGTCTAAAATGGATGTTTAATACCAAATATGAAAAAAGTTGAACTCAATGAGCTTGGCCACCCAACCAGATGAGGCTTGAAGATGAACTTGATTGTAGCAAAATATAATTATTTCACCTACTCAGTCGACAAGAATTCTAATGATGGCAAGCCAATTTCTATTTTCGTGATAATGGGAGTAATTGATTTCTGTCACGCAAGTCAAGTAAATCAACTGTTTAAAAACAAAATTTCAAGAAAAAAAGTAAATGTCATTACAATTAATTGTCACGAACTGAGACCATTTTTGAATAGATTTTAATGTCATAAAAATTGTCTCTCAAAAATTTCTTAAAAACACAATTTTCTATTAGTTTAACACAAATTTCTTGCTCTAACTACTCACATAGTTTAAGTTGTTTGAACGAAAAGACGAAACGAAAAGATTGCAGAATTTTTTATTGGACTCTCATCACATCAAAGCTGAAGTGAATTAAAAAAAATATCCATGTAATGCACGATTCTGGAATTGAAGTTCATTCATCTATAAGAAAGAGATATAAAATGGAGTGCAGTTCTATTTTAGTATCGCTACAAATAGACTGGAAATCAAATTAAATAAAAATTTATTTCAAGAACAAGTTATTAGTATTTTAAGCCGAAAAATATACACAGGTTGAATATTATAGCAAATGTTGAATTACAAAGCCTAAGTCTTTTCTAGAAAACGATTTAATGTGCTTTACATAAAAATTTAACAAAAAAATGTTTTCATACATTATGCCACATTTCACTGACTGAATGAGTGACACAAATTGATACTGATATATGACACTGACAATGCTAAAAAGAAGCTGACATGATAATGTGACATTAATGGTATCAAAAATTAAATTCAAGATGAGCTTCTTTGGGTTTGCTACCACGTGGAATTAAATGACAAAAACATTTCGCAACAATTCATTGTTTGTTTCAATTCTCAAATTTCTTTCGAATGGAAAATATTTGTTAGGTCACCAATTAATCTGGCGCAATAATCTTAGTCCTTAATAATTAACCTGGATTTAACATAAGGACATGGTCCTCATGCCTTTTGAAGATGAGAAAAGTCAAAGTGAATCAAGTTTAGAAACGTTACTAATAAGGACAAAGTAAATGACCAACAACAATAATTAAGCATTAGTCCATGTTATAATGTCATTAGCATACAGACGAATGAATTGTATGCAAGGATTTAAAGCTAAAGGACCTTCACACAAAAGACCGAGTGACCAACTAAATAAAAAATGTTTTTACTTTTATATTTTCAGACTAGAAACCTTGACCAAGAAAGAATTTTAAATCCCTTTATGTATTTTTTAATTCAAAGGATGATAAATTAGCTTTTACTTTGTATTCAAAATAATACACTTTTGTAATATTCCCTTAAGCCGATTAAGCATTTTTTTCCCTTAAAATTGGGGAACATTGTGTTTTTTTTAAATAAAACATTTTTAAAACTGTTTGGAATTTAAAAAAATATTTACGAAATAGGTAATTTTACAAAGTGTGAAATCGTGTGAAAATAAAATTTCTTGGTACCATATCAAAATAGGGAAAGGGTGAAGGCCTAAACAATGTTCAATCTCATCATGGTGCAATTTTAGGATGGCAAAGCACACTAATTAAGTCTGAAGTGTAAAATAAATTGCATTACCTTTTGACTCTTGAGGTAGATGATGAAGTGCATTTATTGCAAAACTTGTATCATATTGCAGCCAGTTCACAGCTTGAAGTAGTTATGCTTTTTACATCTCAATTTTAAGAAATTTATTTTAGGTAGAGCAATTAACACCTTGGTACTCTGACTTATCTCGGCTCTTCATCTTCATCTCTGAATTGCATTATTGCATTGCATGGATGTTGACTCATTACACAATAGGATTAAGTTCATTAGCATTGTAAAGTGCAGTGAATTGTCGGTTGGTTGGCTTTAGCTTGGGTGACATGACATGCAATCTAAAATAAAATGTAATGACAAGGTAATACATAATTTCATTGAAACAAATGCATTATCTTGCCTAACCTGTATTATTGTATAACAAAGTATGTGATGATTTTTGATACTTGATCTTTGTGTCATTGAGCTGATTCCACTTTCCAATGCTCTCATTGTAATCATAATACTACATAATGTTCTTAATCAAAGTAGAGTAAGGAGATGTACAATGGGATGCTATTTTTAACAAACCATTCATAGTGGAGGTGTGCTTAAATGGGTTTAGATAAAATAAAATAAATAAATGTTTTTGGGTTCAAAATTTTATGTAGTAGAGATATTGTTTGTATTGTTTTTAGTAAAATTTCAGTAAATTTCAATTTAATATGTACAGCTTAAAAACGCTCCACGTGTCTCCCTATTTCTCAATCTGTCAAATATGCAAAGTAGTTATAAAAGACAAGTTGTCATTCAACATTTCGTGACAGTGCACAACATTCAACTCAACGCATCTTTTTCACATAAAGCATCAATATCAATATTTATCTGGTATACAAACCCGTATTCATTACTATTACACTCCAGAATAAAATTGCATTGCTTGATTTTTGTTTAAATTGCATTGAAATTCGTTTACAAAGTTTTAAGGAAAATAAACAGAAATTTATCTTAACTCAACAGACTGGAATAACCTGTTACCTACTCACCTATTCCACCTGTTTTTATTGATAAATGCTTTCTTTTTATCATCATGCGAGACTAGATTAGATTTGTAAATGTCACTTGCTTTTATTTAACATGTCAGCATATTATATCCGTTTATCTTGTTGAGATTTTAAAATACAAAGCAAAGAAGGAAGAATGACGGAGAAAAATACCGGATCGAACATATGGAGGTTTTTGATATATTGCATTGGCAAATGGAAATGTGTTTTTAAAATGAACACTTTGGTTTAGTACATTTTTCCGATTTTTAAGAATCCAAAAGGTTTCTTATGCGGTGTTTTTGTATGCGGTAATTAAGATAATTTTGTCTCTGTGTCTAAATCTTTCAAAAAATTGTCCCATTCCATGAATTTTTAGATTTATCCAACATTTAAAAAATTATTATTCAGTTAATTAAACCTTTTATTTTTCAT
>JAQIXN010001863.1:0-14912 GCA_034698145.1 Proisotoma minuta
CAGACAGACAGACAGACAGACAGACAGACAGACAGACAGACAGACATACTGGTTACATAAGCCCTGGGTCGGGCTAATGAATGGCTCTCACTCACTCACCACCACTTTCTTGTATTGTTCTTGTTCCTCTGCTGACAAATTTTAATTAAAAGGGGACTAATGTTCCAGCCAAGATGAGAAAATGGGTGGAGAGCAACCAAATGAATTGCGGCCTGGCAAGAAAAAAAAAGAAAAAAAGGAGAGAAAGAAAGAATAAGTTGAACTTTCTCGGGTTGAAAGCTAAAGCTTGGGACATTTTAAATATTTATATACAATAGAGTTATCATACATAAGTTAAATACATTAATTTTACATGGGTTTCAAGTGGTTTTGGATTATGGAAATTGCTAATCAATGATATATATTTTTTTTAGAAAAAACCAAGAAAGTAAGAATTTTCCACAGGTAGTTTGAGACTGTCTCCTTAATATGCAATTGTATAGTCAAGTGAATTATTCTTTGTGGGGACATAAATCTTGAGGAGTGTGAATTAGTTTTGGGGTCCAAGCCACAAATATCATTAAGCCCAAGCGGAGAAAGTTTCCTACCTCTTGACAATTTAAATTGATCCATGTTTTCTCTCCACCGCATAAATAAATAAAGTCATTTTCCAGTTTATTGTCACAAGTACAAGGAAAAAGATCTTTCCATTCCCTTGCAGCCATCGATTCAACTTAAGTATGTACAACTATCGTATATATATTTAGTTGCGTGTAAATTCCTTGTATTTTTATTGGGTTGTGTTAATGTCACTCTGTTTCCTGACTCTTAAAATACATTTGAAAAAATCTTGGTTAGCCAGGTTGTTGAGTGGGTTGTAAAACAAGGAAAAATTTGTTCATTTTTCTCCCGCAGAGTGTATAGGGTTAATATGTAGATTAGGAGGAAAACAATGGGGTGGAGGGGAAATATCCCAAATAGACTTTTTGCATGTTCATTCTCAATTACAGAACCAAAGTCCAGCTTTATTACTTTCTCCAAGATTTTCAGAAACAATCGACGCCCCCTCAAAATAAAATAAAATAAATGAGCGAGTACCAAAAGTCAAGAAAATCAAAATCATTCGGATTTCTTAATAATAATAATGTTCTCTTACTTTTTTTCTTCTTCTTTGAGTGAGGAAATTAGTTTTTACTTTTGAGTGAGGAAATTGACACAATTTTCTTACTTGTAAATAGTTATGCATGTATGTAGTTGTATTTATTTTATGGGGATTGACTTACTTGACTCGGTTTTTATTGCTGGGTTAGCTATCGCATTTAACATCTGTAAGTGGCCAATAAAAGTTGGGCAGCCTTTTTATTACTAATGAATGTCATGAGCTTGGTCAGCGGCCGCAAATGAAATTAAAGCCAAGTTGCTGCGGTTTTGGGGGATTTAGTGACAAAATAAGTTGAGATCCCTCATTCTGGAGACAGATAAGGATTAGCATTTAAAGTGAGAGGACTACTTATCTCAAGATAATGACCAGGAGAAAGTTCCTCCCTTTTAAATTCAGATTTGAGAGCAAAGGCAAGAGCACACAACTCTTGGCCATTAGCCTCGTAATTACACCAGATAAAGAGCCTCTTTTTTACAGCTCAATGCTTTCACTCATTTATTTAAGCATTGCTTTCCTAGCCCTTCACCCTAAAAATTAAATGAAATGTGCAACACAGAAAATAATTTTATTTGAAAAGGATTTGATTTGTGGTGGGCTTGAGGTCACGTAGTTTGTGGTCCTTTCACGTTTTCCATTTATTTCATTTCCATCATCAAGTCATCCAAATAAATCCAGTGGCAAATTGTCCACTAAAACATTAGCAGAGATGAGAAAGAATGCCAAAAAAGTGAACGAGATAGTCGAGTATCGTTGTAAAAATCTGGAACTTTCTCCACTTGCTAAATAAAATCTAAATTAGACAAAGTTTTATGGGTCAGAGTTATATGATAAGAATTTTTTTAAAGGTCTTTTTTTTGCTTTTAAGTTTTTTTTTATTTAAATGAGAAATAAATGTTTTTTTTTTCTTGAAATGTTTTCTTTATTTTTTAATATTATATTATCATTATCAATTATTATTATCAATATTCTTAAATCTTAATTAATAATTTTGGAACAATAGGTGATAAAATGACTTTAATAAATAATTTATTTATAGGGTGCAGCTCATTCACACGACTTGACTACAAATACATTGTTTAACTATTTTATGGTAACTGGAAATTAAGAGTTGACTTGAGACTTACATAACTTGACTTACTTTCTCCTCGCATGACTTGTTTTATTAGCATACACTTAGTATTTGGAGTTACTAAAGGCTATGTACGTGTACAGGGCAGAGATTAGATTACATGCAGGTAATAATTTAGTGTTACACTTGTTTGGTGCTTGTTAATTTGATATAGTAATTAAGAAACATTTATTACTAGCTAAACTTAACCTGGAAAGAAATCCGTCCGTGTCCCCGATTTGCAAACATTAATTCGGATCACACACACGCACCGCAGCCAGTGGGGGCAGTTGAAGGGGGCAATAAAGAACTTCATTTCTGGTCTGGCTTATGTTTTATTACGCTTTAATTACCATCAGCTTTTATGTCCACAGAGTTTGGAGCACTTTCACCATTTTAATGGAACAACAAGTTTAGTGTGCAGTGTTCTTCTAATATAATGACCACATTTTAATGCTTCTCATTATTCTCATTACTAATCACTATACATTACTTTGCGTAGTGACTTTCACCTTTCACCAAATATAGTTTTTTTTTGTTGTTGATGTAAATGCTTTGTACACTGTTGGCTTATCTGAATTGGGGGCGTGCCGCGAAGAAAATGTTGCAAAAGAAGAGGACAACCCACCACAAAGTAGCAGTCAACCCTGGAGACGATGACGCTTCTGAAACATGGAAAAGAAATAAGCATTTAACTTAACGAGCAGTTTTCCCCGAAATCAATTATACCATCTACAAATTACTGGAAAAAAAGGCGTTTAATTGGCAATCGATAGCTTATATCAACAATTAAAGTGGTGGGGCTGCTGGTTGGTGAGTCTAATTTGGAATTCTGGGGCGGAGGTTGATAAGAATAAGAATAAGAGTCACTCCTTTATAGTAGTAAGAAAGTAAGTATGTGCTATGGGGCTCTTTGGGGAGAAAGAAAGAGTGACATGAATTGATTGCCATGCAAAAACGGTCGTGGCGTGCAATTCCAGCTCTTACTATTAAAGATAACATCGGCTAAATTTTGTAATGCATCTTGTTAACTGGACTTGTCATGTAAAAGGTAAGGAGTTGGGCCACCCCACAATTAGCTCTAGTGGTAATTCCCTTCCGCCGTCGTCTACCTGAGGAATGGAGGAAGGTGGAAGTGTCGTAACATAAATCAGTAGACATCAAAGGTATTTATTTAGCTTATTATTTGCACAGCCCGGATGAACTCAATTTGGCCTATAATCTAATCCCATTCACTTGATATCCATCATTAGCCCTAATCTTTAAACTATATACCTACCACAAATTATTTTGTATGTATGTAAGTACAACAACATTTACCTCGTTTTCCAAATGTCTCCCTGCTTTCCAGCGCGGGGACCTTAAGGAGTCGGTCCCCTTCCACACTCTCCTCGTTACTTCGCCAATACAAGTTGGCGATTGTTGCTAAACATTTTATTTTCAGGTCACCCCGTGGTTCGAAATGTTTGTGACGCACCTGCACATACCATTATACCATTCATAACTTTCTCCGTAAATATGTTGTATACAATATTTGCATACCTTAAACTCCAAGCCAAGAACTGATGTTTCATAACCATCCTCTTCAATAATTAGAGGATAGTGTCGTAGGTGAGCTTCCTCAGCCTGCATTGGAAAATCAGAATTGAAGAGAAAGCAACAAAGGGGGAATATGAGACCATTCGGATTTTGCAGAGTTTGTTAGCATAATATTTTGTTAGGCTGGAATTATAATAGCTTATGAATAGGGATCTCTCTTGTATCTCATGCATAATAATAATCACATAACATAACAAGTTGCCTTTCTCCATAAATCAACTTCTGTTTCCAGTCGCCGCAGGCATCAACCACAAATAAAAAATGGGGAAAAATGCATTCTAAAAATGGATAGAAATAAAAAAAAAGAATAAAAATTCTCTTTCCAGATCAATATATTATATTATTATAACATTCCTACATACATACACGATTCGAATGGTCTACATATAAATAGTTTGGCCAATCAATTAATTTATTGTTTATATGGATGATTATTAAATGTACTCACGAGCATTCGATCTACAGGCTCCTGATTTATAAACCATTGTAACTTGGCTGCGGGCCTGGATCTGGAGGAAGAGCAGTTGACTCTTACGACGTCCCCCACACTGTACCTTGGCCGTGTCCCTTCAATCTGAGGCCCTCCGCTGTCCGGAAGCTCTGCCAAAACAACCAGCATAAATTACATGACTCTGGCATACTCATCTTCCACTTTATTTATGACTTTTACAACATTTGCGAAATTCAATTGGGGGAGAAAGCAAAGATGGGGAGAATAGTATGTGGGGCAAGAAATTGAATCATTGTCTCAGGTGCTAAGAGGGCAGTTTCCCATAAAATAAAACACATTTAGTGATTGGATGTTGAAAGGCGTGAAGGAATTGGTTTGGCGTGGGGCCATAGATGAAACATTTCAGGCACAGATGAGCTCAGTCCCCAAGAGAAAACTCCAGAATTACATAAATTGTAAAACATACAGACCAATAGCTCAAAACTTTCTCCAACACCAAACAATGCAGACTGTCCGCCACAGTCAACCCCAGTAGTAATTAATTGCACACCACAAAAAAAGAAGTGAGAAACAATTTGCCATTTTTTCTTTAGAATATAAAAAGAGGAAAAACCAAGCTCAATGATCTGTAACTGACTTATCAATCTGAATTGGTACTATTTTCTGGGAAATGAAGTGTCTCCAAAAATCTCGAGGGTCAACGTCAAGCCCATCCAGAATTTAATTCCATGCCACTCAGTCACGCCATGCCAAAGGGAGATTGTTCCACTTTAATGGGAAACTATGTACTTCAACCAAGCAAATAAAACACCGGAAAAGTTTTGGTCCAATATACAAAAATTTAGTTAGCTTTACTGCACTATTGTTCATAGCTGTGCCATTATCCGCCTGACACACAGCCACTACTTCTTTTCCCATTTGTTAATTGTACGTTTCATTTATTTCATTTGCACCCCAATTGTATTATATGGAGATCGATGGCAGCTGGGGCACAAAAGTCAAGTTGGATGTAGTAATAGTAATAGTAATACAAATAAAACCAAGCTCAGTCAGTAGTAGTGAAAAGACAAAGGTGATAAAACAAGGGAAAAATTGTCATAAAACCTCTCCAACAAAAGCAGGAGGTAAAAGAAGAAGAAAAAAAGATACAAAAGCTGTTGTGTTTTGGTCAGTCACTCTAATAAATAGAAGCCGGAGGGCGACTGAAGGAGACTAAAGAAAAGTGTGATCCATTGTGTCCAAAATTCTATTCCATTTCTGTAGAATGATGAAGATGTTATTGGCTCGGGGAGAATGTTAAGTGAGTAGTATCTAAATTGCGGAATTTGTATGCAGGGTTGACCCTTGGAGTGTTATATTCGGAATAAAATTTTATTTTATTTTACGAAGAGAAGAAAATCTGGAGAATTCCCAAGCTTTTGGAGAAAGGATGATGTAATTATAAGGAGAAGTGTTGAATGGAATGGAGATGATGTATCTTGTCTCCATTATTTAATTGCCTACTCCAAGGATATCTCATCAAGTATTCACAGGACAAAGAGCCCAGCTCACTTTATTACACTTTGTATCTTTGCCAATTTCTCCCTTTGTGTTCTTCAAATCATAATATCTTGTAAAGTAATAAGTAAGGAATAAACAAAACAGCTTCCAAAAAAACAACAACACAAAGACAAACTTGTTTTTGAGCAAAAAAAAATATATGATTGAATTAAGCAATTAGATAATGAGAGAGAAAGAGAAAGGGAGTCTTCTTTTTTGTATAAATGATGTAATTAAGATAGGAGGGACACAAATCAATTAAAAGAAATGGCAAAGTGTCCAGTTGCCTCTTATGTAACATCAAGTCTCATCATTATTACAAGAGATGGGAAGAGAGACAAGTCCCAACTCCAATTACATCCAGATCTTCATTCAGATTTCTCACTTCTTACCCCTCTTTGTCTTAGTTGTAATAATATAATAATTGTATAAGCTTAAGCTCCAAGGGGAGGGTAGAGCTTAGAAGATTTATGAATTGGGTGAAACGAAGGGTGAAATACATTTTTGCCACTTGATTCCGTCAAGTGTCCTGTTGGCCATTGTCCTTTTGGTTGGTGTAAATCAGCCATTGGCTTCCCTCCCAGTGACAACTCTTCCATTCCCACACACGGACGTTGTTGGAATGTGAAAGTCGTAAGGCAGTAAATTCTCTCTCAATGAATTCCAAGCCACAAAATCCAATTGAATTTGACCAATGACCAACTGCCCCCAGCTCTAGTAATATGAGAAAGTGTCCAATTCTCAAACAAAAATATCCGCCTTCAAATGCCTCCAGCTACATGGCTCAAAAAAAGAAAGAAACTTTGCCCATTTTCAACTTTTGGACATTGACCATTGGTGGGAATGACGGCTGGTTGACGATGATCATCGCAGAGATGGACAAGCTGAGCCTAAAGCTTCAATTAAGAACAAACAGGGGAGGCGAAAGCGAGTGGCTGACCAATTTGAGAAAGTGGACATTGTCAGGTCCAATTTCATCTTTTCACCAGCCCGTGATGGCTTTCTTAATAGATTTATGGATTATGAGTGAGGCGGACGTCAGGAGGAATTAAGGGAAAAGGACTCACACGTAGGTATATATGTATAGCTATATATAAAGGTAAAGGGGAAAATTAGCCACAAAGGAAAGTGCCAAAGGGAGCCAATTTTTCATTAGAAAGTTTTACATGGAGCACGCAATAATTGGCTAAGCTGGAGTTTGAGGACAAAAGAGTAGTAAGCCAATATATTTTAAAGTGAGAGAAAGTGAACAAAGGAGTTAGTGAACTCCTTGGGCTCCAATTGTTTCTCTAATGAAATTTTGATGAATTAATGAACAGGCAGTGTCTCGTAAGAGAAACAGAGACCACAAGATACAAAACCAACCACAGACCAAATTTGTAGAGTGGAACAAATCGTAAATCCACAATCCCGTCACCTTGAGAAGGGACAAACTTTAACGAAAGAGCTAGACCAAATTTATGTATGCCCAACGCGGACGGCAGATAAATAAATTGATTTTACTTATAAGGGCTGATTAACAAATGGCATCAAGGCAGGAGATGAGATGAGTCACACATATATATAATTATATTATATTATATATAGTGTAATAGTAAATGACACCGGATGTGAGTTGTAGCGGCACGCATTTTATGTCCAAGAAGACTGTTGGTGACAGTGCCACACACTTGACTCTCAGTCTAAAAGTCAATAACTGTTGGGGGAAAAAAGAGGACGCAGTTTAGTGTCATTCAGCAAAGTGATTCCATTAGCCTATAGCTCTAAATGGCAATGTACAGACACCAATTACATCACTTTTTTCTCTCAAGATTTTGCATGTCGTTTAGTCATTGACATTGGGGATAACTTGTCAACGCTTCACTTGCAGAAAAAGTTGATCCGGAAAATTTTTATGCTTTATGATGCACTTTTTCCCTTCCCCCTGCATCCCTCCGGCAGATGATATTTGATGGTATTAATATGGGGTATCATCTATAGCTATAGTAGTATAAATATCAATAAAAATGAGGACCAAAAGGACCTCCATCCATACACGCCCTTTTACCTATGGGATTGACAAGCGGGGTGAAAAATCACCCAAAATGCTGAATTGACTTTATCTTTCTACCCTAATGTCATAATAATGATAATCTACACTTTTTGTTTACTTCTTACTTCTCAAAAGGATTAGGAAATAAGTTTCTCACCCACGACAATCATTTGCCCACTTTCTGCCACAGTTTGGAAAGCTGGAGCTTCGCCCGAAACCTGAAAAAAAAAGAAAACGTTTATTTATCTTATAAACATACATACATGGCAAGATTTTGAGATTTTTTAAGTGATATGAAAAAATCTCATGCAGTACAAACATAGTTAGCTTTATAATGATATATATATATATATATATATATATATACCTCGCATCTGTAGACTCCCGAGCCATCCAACTCTACGCCTTTGAGCGTCACAGTATTATCTGAAGAGTTGGGCAACTATAAAAACAAAAATTATTATTTCACTTTTAAATCAGACAGTGCAAAGTCAAGCAAGTGGAGGATAAGTTTTTGGGCACGGGATATTATTTCAAGATAAGATAAGCAGGGAAGGAAAAGTGAGCTTAATCTATCTCAAGCCTCACATATTTTCACAATTTCACTCCCAATTCATTTTTCACCTCAAGCTGTCTCCAGCCTAATTCCATCCCATTTATCAAAGCTCACACATTCACATTCAAGGCTCTCGTCTGCTATCTTTTATTATACATTTTAAATTAATTCGGAAAAAAAGAAGACTCCCTGCTCATCCTCCCTAAATTAATTCATTCACATTGATCTGGAGAAAAGTGGGCCCTTTGAACTTGATTGAGATGAGACGGGGAGAAGAGTAGTGGATGTAATTGAGATATTCTTGATAATGGGAGCTTTTCTCCAGGCCACGTTTTGATGGATGAGATGGAAAAATCAATTTCAACTCTTTTTATCTCACTTCATTTCAATCTAATATTTATCCTTCATATTGTCATTCCCTTGTTCTTATCTACTTACTCTTTAAAATATACTTATTCCTATATACATATATATGTATATAGGAATATATATGTGACCAAGTACACCAATTTCTTGACAGTGCATAAATTAAAAAGATAGGGGACTGATTGATTTAGGAGGAGAAGTTGGAAGAGATTTTGTGTTGCGTGTTCTGAATGAATTAGAACTTTCTCCACTTAATCCACTCTCTTCATAAAACAATCCAGCTTCACTTTCCCCTGACAAGTCCATCGTATGGTAGTTATAAGAGAGAAAGAATGAGGCTAATTGGAACTACGGATCCATTTCCATGATTTACATTCACTTAGAATTTAGAGGAGGCTTAAACTGAGTGAACTAAATTAGGCAGAGAAAGTATGACAATGCATATAAATTAGGGAGATAAAACTTGTCACAAACTTATTTATTGGAAAAATCACCAATTGTAGCTTAAGGTTTGGAATATTTGTTCACGCCACATGCAAAAAAGATTCTAATGATGTTGAAATCCATCTCGTCCCCATTTTAATCGAAGGCTGGGATACCAACTTTTCTTCCGAGAAGGAGAAAGGTACACAAAAAGGACAAACAAGAAGAAGAATGGAGATGGATGGATGGATGATGGTAACGAGCTTTGTTCGATTGGATTTTAGACTGATAAACTCACAAAAGAAAACTTTTCTAGCCCAAAACATCTTCCACTTTGTTTCAAAACTCTGGAACCAAACGTTATACATACATACAACAAGAAAGATGTCAACTAAACAAAGCTCTTCATTTCCATTCTATACAATTAGCCAAAATTAAAAATTGTCATGAATGACAGCCCAAAAAAGCCCTGCTTTTCTTGACTGGACAGCTCAATTTTTCCTGTGTATACTTAAGATGACTTTCACCTATTCAAATGTTTCTGACATTTTCTCTTTTGGGAATTATTCACATTGTTGTATTGTTTGAAAACTAAAGAAATTCAACTACTTTCACTAATGAAGCCATAAATTATACAAATTGTCCAAGAATTTGGCAAACTTGCTGCCCTGTCTCCATTTTATATAATTTGCTTGAAATAAGTTGACACTCGAATTTGATCCCACCTGCCACAAAATATAACAATGTACTTTTATACAACACCAACAACAAAAAATACTACCAAAGTAATAAGTAATTAACCATCACATAATATCTATGTAATCCCCTATAAATCATGAGTCTACAAAAATAGGAGCTAAACAAAGTGTTTGGGGATGAAAAAGTAACTTTTCATTTAAATAAAAGTTTCTTCTTTTTTTCAGAAAGTCGGTTGCCATTTACCTGGGCCAACTACTTACTTACCACATATCTTATACTACGTAGGTAGTGCCATTCCATTATGTTACATTGCATTAGGGTAAAAGTGGTGGGGGAAAGTTATACGATATTAAAATGTTATGTCATTTTGGGGAGAAGGATTTTTTTCACTTTTGGGTCCTTTCTTTTTGAGGTGAAAGTTGCAGTTTGGCTGCAGCTGCCAAGTGGTGGGATAAGGGTTCAAGATTTATGAACAAAAAAACTCTTACATCAACTTGTATTCCAGGCAGATTAAATATCTGAGCCGGTGGGTCGTCACCAGGTAAAAATGAGAAAAACTCGTGAAGATCCTGCAACAATACATTTACAATTTGAACAATGACTTTGAAGAAGACTCGTCCATCTTATTATTATTAAGTTATATATACGTATGCACTTACCTTATACCACTTAACGGAATAAAGGGCCTCTCCCTCCAGGTCGTAATGACACTCGAGTCGAACGGGCTGACCTTTGATGGTATGTGAAGGGACCCTCAAGTCCACGAGACGAAGCATGGAGACTCCTATTTTTGTAGAAAATAAATAAATAAATAATTTATTAAAAAAGACAAATTGTAGCAAGATAATCTGCCAGTTTAAGTGAAGGCATTAAAAGTTTTTTCAAAGATTTTTTCCTCTACCAATTAGAGAAATGTGTAGAAGTTTCTCTTCTAATGGCCTCCATGCTATGTACACAAAAGGCATGCTCTGAATAACTAAATTATATGTAATGCCTACCACTTAATCCTCTTCTTAAACTTGCCAAAATTCAAAATGTTAAAATGTCCTCAAAGCAAGAGTAGCAGCCAAGCGATGCATGTATAAGATCTTTTGCTGCTGGTCCCACACATTACATTTTCTGCATTTCCCCAAATATTATACAAGAAGCCAGTTAACCAACCAACAGAGTTACTTTCTCCAAGAGCAAGAGAAAGTTGGCGAGAAGAAATTAAAATTAGAGGAGGCCATTGTATTCAGTCTCTTAGAATGAATATGCAGACCAACTTACTCTTCTTCTTCTTCTTCCTATAGTAGTAGTCACTAATAGTAAGTATCTATGTAAAGTAGTTAGTTCTACGTGCCCCTCACTGATATCCATGTATATATGTAAGTCAGGCAGTCCAAATAAAAGGACGCCTGACTTATTCCCGTATAAAATTAGAAGATTCCCTTAAAAATGGTAATGATGTGCATAATTGGACAATCCTTTTGATCCCCGATTCTTTCTTTGCAGTAAAAGCAAAGTGAAAGTTTTGTAGAGCTTTCACTTGTTGACAAATCAATATGTGAAGAAATATGAATAAAATTTTCATTTTGGCTTGAGAAAGAATGTGATAAATTTTTTTCTGGAGCCACACCAGCTTGGGTATTTATATATCCATGCATAATTCTCTTTTTCGCTCCATATACAACACGCGGCGCTTTGGGGACTTTATTTATGTGTGAGAAAATGGCGTGGGGGATGAATGGGGGCTGTGACATGGAGTCAATAAATAATGAGTTCCTTATATTAGCTATTCATTACTATTGAATGATGTGGGGAGGTGGAGAAAGCGGAGGCCCAAGGGAACAATGCAACACAATAACAATGCAGTAATAAATGTCTTTTCCCCACGCCTCATTGCACAATTCCAAATGTCCACACTCAAATGTCACAAATTAAAGCAAACAAATAAAACAGCTCATATAACCAACTAAATGTCACGGGATTTATTACATACGCAAACTGACCATTTATGCAAAGCATTCCAATATATACATATAGTGCGTCGTCCCCTGGGGACTCGGCTAAAGGACAACTTTCTCTTTACGGGCTACAAACAAATGTACACAAGTTGCGTGTGACCTGTGGATTTTAAAATGAGTCCATTAGCAGCTGCCAACATTCAATCTTTTCTCTTTTCGTGTTACAAGAAAGGATTTCTCTCCACGGGCCAATATTATTAGGCCTTCCATTCCTGGTTTGTTTTCCCTTCGGATTAGGTAATAAAAGGTGAAGGGATTAGGGAGGCCGGGGTCAGTGGTGGAAGACAGATGGGGGCAGTGGGGGGCATGACGAGGGAATGTCATCCGACCGAAAGAAATGGACGGAGCTGGACTTCCGCCACTCACTCAACCGGGGCCTTGCTCAAGCAGCGTCAAGACAGGCAGAAAATCCTCAAAACTGGAATTTTATTTTGGGCTTTTTAACTTTCCCCTTTCCAAAGTTGTTTTACTGCCTCTTTTATGGTATATGTATTTTAGGAGATACAAAGAGAGAGATAGAATTTTACGAGCTACATGTAATGAAACAAATTCACCTGCTTTTATTTATTCCCTTATGGCTTTCCTAACTTTCCTTATTTCTTCACCTAATAAACTTGTATAGATCCGAAAGCTCGTATTCATTATGAATTTAAGGAGATGAAAAACGTATTTTTGCTGTCTATTTAAATAAAAGTTTAATCCACAGGCTCAAGAGAACCGTTTGAATGACTATCCAGTTTCACTCTCAGATTTCTCACGTTAAGTGAGTTATACTAATGCCTAAACATTTGGTTTATAAGGACAAGACCAAAGTGCTTTGGTCTCTTGAGGAACTAAACAAATTTTTCTGTATCAGTGGCTTCTGAGTCCGGATTTAACGGAACACTTGAGACTTAACTTCAATCCCAAACCATGGCCATAATCATCATCATCATCTCATGATCATCCCCTCAAATCCCCCCACAAACTAACACAAACTTTGTGGACGGTCCGTTTATGGAGAGCTATTCTATTTCGTTTTGAGGGGACTACTTACTTTGTTTCCTTTTGATACAGAAGTAGCAGAAGTAGAGATTGTTTTCTCCCACATTTCCTTCCTTTCTCTCAAATCTCAAATTCATAAGCCTTTGTTTCCTCTTTCAATGTCAGCCACGGTTAAATTCAGTTGTGAATAGCCCAACAATTTGTCAGTCAATCTTTGCCAGGTGGATATATATTTTTCTTTCTTTTTTTTTGAAAAATTGCAGATAGCTTAAACTGATAGAATGAGTGACAACTGGGTTGCTTTTGGTTTGGGCCTTCTTTGGGGAATTCTTTTTGACTGCTCACAAATCTTTTCTCAAGTAGCCTCTTCTTGTTTTGAGATTGGATTTCTTATCTCAGCCCTAATTCTCATTTCCGCTGCCAAATATCATAAAAATAAAATACGAGCGAGTACTTAAGAACTGGACAAAGGGAAACAAAACTTTGATCCTCTAATTTAGTTTGCTTTCTTTATATTGTTTGCCGTTTTTTTTAAAGGAGAGACATAGAGCTATATATGTATAAATGACGCTCAATAACCTTTCAATAATTTTACACTTTTTCTTTACCTGCCAAAAAAAAGCAAAAGCTTTTTTGATGGGAATAGAAAGCATGAAAAAGTGAAGGTGATTAGTGTCATCGCTCAAAAGAAAAGATAGATAATGATGTCTCACTAACTAACTAACAGGAGAATTTGAGAATTATTAGGTGACAGAGACTACCACTCACTCTTTGTCTCAAACTGGTGCAATTAAATGAATTTTTTGGATTGTAGAATGTTTTAACTGATACATTTACTATATATAGTTCATGTAGATTGTGTGTGTTTGGCTTATTAGTTATTAGCTCGCCATACCTGGAGAGCTATTGCTCTGGTCATGTCTGTCCGTCTGTCTGTCCGTCCGTCCGTCTGTCACGGACCACTTTGCCCCGGACCACTTTGCCCCATATAGGATTAAAGCGGGGCAAAGTGGTCCGGGGCAAAATGGTCCGGGGCAAAAAGTCTAGTCATATGGTTATGTTTTGTCAATAGTCACTTATATTCTATGGCGAGCTAGTCCCAACGTTTACAACGTTTTATTGATATATCTTACCTTCCGATTCAATGACAGATATTATGTAAAAATTGCCCAGTAATTGTTCTGTAAGTGATAAAGAAAGTTATGCCGAATTATATCGCAAAGCTTCCTTTAAAACTTACCCTTCTCTTATATTTAATCGTCTTATTGAAGATCTATGAAATAAATGTTTCAAAGTTTGAACACACTCTGGATAGAATGTGACACATTTTGGACTGCATGCAGTCTATTTTATATATAGCTAACAATGGCATAACCGGTTCTTTTTATTGAATTATTCTGAACAGGATCATTCGGAAACTTTTCCAGAAACTGTATCAAACAAATTCAACTTTGAACTTGCGTCTGTTTCATGGTGTCATGGAGATCATTGAAAAAAAAACTCAAACACTGACACGTATCCGTTTATATAGAATCTATAATCTATATTATAGACATACAACCTTCTTTTTATTATTTAAATGCAAAATCCTCATCAAACGAAATCATCACATGTTGCCTTTCAACAGCACATTTACATTTGTGTAAATTGCTTTTTAAAAGAGGGTGTGCCGTCTGCAGCTAAAGAGTTAATTATTATTAAAATTTTGCTCTTTATATAGTTCTGGAAAATCACTAGTTTTAGGCCCATGAAAATGGCCTTATAGAATCGTCAAAGTCTGTCTGTCTGTCTGTCTGTTTGTGACAGTGATAACTCACGTAAACGTTAATCGATTCCAACCAAATTTGGTGGGATTGTAGTATGGGTCAATAATAAGAAAGAGTTCGTAAATGAGCCAATTCCGCCCAACCGTTTGGAAATGGTGGGGGGTGGGGGTTATGGGTATAGGGGTGAAAACCAAAAATGCCCAAATTCGACCGAATTTGGTTTGAAACGGTTTAGAACGATG
>JAQIXN010001864.1:0-14905 GCA_034698145.1 Proisotoma minuta
TTCTGATACCGTCACATTTGCTTGTTGTTGCAATAATTAAATGGACATATTTAATTACAAAGGTTTAAATAATAATTTTATTATAACATTATCAAAACAAAAACCAGAAATAATATTCAATATTCCCATTTTAGTCGGTCAGTTTGGATTAGGATGAAAGATGATTTTAGGTTGATGGGAAAATGCATCAGAGAAGAAAATGGCAGGGATTTTGTCTAGGTAAGATTAATGAATTTGGATCATCTTCCATTTCTTTTGTCCAACCAAAGACCCCAAACAAACAAAATTGTATCACAACAATTATTTCTTTAGTTCTGGTCAGTTAGCTTATACATCATTACGCAATAACATCATTAATAATTCACTTTTAAACTCTCCATTTATTTCAGACATTTGTATCAATTTTATTAAAGGCTCCTTTTTCAACCTTTTTTGCTTACCATTATTGAAAAGAAACTGGTGGACGGATTACAGATGACAGACAAATGCAGATTAAACAATTATATTAATCTCAGCAAAAAATCCCATCCAATTCACTTGCTAACTGAGGCTAAATGTAAATAGTGAGACACCATGAAATTCCTTTTAAATAGGGTATAAATATACTTGGCATATAATCCAAAGATTTTGAATAATGTCTCAGGTTAATATTTAGAATATGTCAAATACATGACTAATGATCTTTTGTCGTCTCACCTTCAAATCTCAAAGAAAGGATAAGGGACATTTGGTTATTATTGTTCAGATTGTATGACAATATAAATACCTTATACGGATTTTGTTTTGTATTTTCTCATGACCATTACCTAATGATTTCAACGAAAAAATAATTACAGCGTAATTTTGACCAGTAGTTTTATTTATGTTGCTGGACACTTGGAAATTAATGATGTGGCGTCCAACCAAAATTAAATATAATCACACCGCACTACATGCTTAAAATAATTCTTTCTAGGTTATACAGTACATTACATTACATAGACAACACATATATGCACATGCATATATATACTCTCTTCATGTAAATAGGTATATATATGTTATGTAAGTTACATAATGTAACAATCAGATTTGCGTTACTTTACATTTGTTGAAGATGGAATTAAAAATGTTGAATGAAGCCGAGATTGGCTTTTGTGATTTGAGATAGGACGAGAGTTGATGTTGGTGCCAGGGGGAATATATTTCAAATGAAGTAAAGCGATATAAGAAGATTGAAAGCGTCAGTTTATTGTATTCATTGGAGCTGAAGAAGGCAAAGTGAGAATTGACTGGAGACAGTCTCACTCTCAATTGTATCGAAGGAAAACGATGAAAATGATGATAGGCAAGTGGCATTATGTTATTGTAGCTAAAAAGCTCTTCTTCCAACAGTTTCATCATCATAATATAATACAAACTCCCACAAATACAAGACTTTTCCGTCCGCTCTCCTGTCACTTCCCATTTACTGGTTGGGGGAGAAAAGAAGCAAATTGCACAGCCGAGAAAAGAATATCAAATGAAATGCATACCGTTGTACACTCTGGAGAGAAAGAGACATTTTTTACCAGGATGAGACACCGCAGGAAGAAGAGATGGAATTTTTTGGCAACTTTATTTCCCACAAACTTCCACTCTACTGGGAACAACTAACAGTTATTTTGTGTATCTGATTCTTCTTCTTCAGCTACTTTATTCCTAATGTATTATATTATATATTGGACTGTCTCGAAGGATTTGGATTCCTGTCGGCATTTTCACTTTTGGAATTCTTTAAGGGAAAGTTGCCACTTTCAACATTTTCTTTATATTAGTTGGCTCAACCACCTGATACGATTTGCCAAATTTCTTTTTGTCTCTTTGCCATGAATTTTAAAAACTTTTTTTCCTAACGACTTTCATCACTTGTTCCAGGGGGACTGTAAATCCATTGGAAAAAAGTAGATGCCATTATGCAAATGTTTATATGCGAGATAAGAACAATCACAGCTGAATTTTTAACATGTAAATGGTTTGGAATTCTATTTTCTTTTCCCAAAGAATTTTTCTTACTCTTTAATAATTTTAATATTCACAAGTTCAATGTAAAGTCCTCATTCAATTTGATAAGAGCTTGAGGGAGGAAATAAAATCTCTGCAATATTCTGGAAATAAATAAAATATTTGATGGAGAAATGATGAGGTCTATATGAAAAGAGTGGGAGACATAACACAGGAAGTGAGAAAAGCAAGAAATGAAAGATTTTGACAGATGAGGGAAAAGTGGGAAAGATGTTCCCTCATTGTCTGCTCTTCACTAAAAATCTCATAAACTGCCCATGAAACATTTCCGGTCTCAATAAAGTTGCAATTTGTTTTTTTTTTCTTTTTTATACTACTATTATTATGCTTCCATACTCGCAACGGCTTGCTTCATGTTTGGCATTGATTGGTATCAATTATTACCATTGCATGTTCACTTTACAATAAGCAAATAACTTTTTGTGTGATTCATCATCACCCTAATACCAGAAATTACTAGATGTGAGCATTGTGCTTATTTGATCTATTGTTGTTGTGCTTTATGCTAGCGAGTGATTGATTTGTCCAAATTATCTTGGCATCGGTTCAAGATGGATGGGATAGTAATCTAATCTTTCTAGAGTTCCCGTTTTGACAAGTAGTCAGTTGGTAGTCTGCAGCTAATTTAATTGTGACCAGGATAAATGCATACAGTTTGGTGGTGAAAGTGATGAAAATCTGCAATCTGATGCACGTATCTCAAAAATGCAGTAAACATATATTACGAAAAAAAATATATAGCAATCTACTTGAATTTCTAAAAACGTTGCACATAAGTATACGAGATGAAGATTTGGACAGCAAAAGCTATATAAGTATAATTAGTTTTTACAGCAAAGTTGAAAGGGAAATGATGAATGAAATGCGAAATAAAGTGCTGGTGTTTGGTGTCAAACCACCACAAAACAAGGACACTTTCTAATCCATCATTCTGTCTACATTTCCCACTGCTGCGTATATTCCAGTGAATTTTATGATTATTATAAAGGGCGTTCCTTTTCGACCCGACCTTAAGCCACCAAATCCCCATCAAATTCATCAGCAATCAGATGCCGGGGCCAATTGCACCGATACTCCTCGGTGGTCACACGACCACAATGGTCACATTCATTTTCACATAAATGATTATCATTTGTCCTGTTTTGTCTTTGGATGCCTGTATATAATCTGCTTGTTTTAAGCCTTTTTATATTATGGTGTCATGTGTGCCGAGAGAATAAATAGGAAAAGGGAATGGAATTTTTAATATCCGACAAATTACAGGGTAGGACGCTCTTCTTTATTCATATAAATTTTGATGCAATCGTCCAGCCCCTTTCAGTGCGGTTGTACAATGAACACACATTTTGATAATAATTGTACATGGTGTCAGTTGTTGGTTCTGGTGATAGATCTCTCTTTATCAATTCTTGACAACTTATTGGAAAATACACCAATTTTATATTCACATATTGTGTAAAACCAATTCCGTTTTGTTGTACAACTTTTCCCTGACATTAGCTAGGGAGTCTGTTCATATTCGTCATATTACAACTTTGTTCTATCCATCAACTCTTCCCTTGAAACCGGGTGGGTTTTGTTAGACCGGTGGTGTGACAAGTTTTTTGTGTCGATTAGTGAGTGGAGGGTGGAATTTTTTGGCCAAGTAATCAATACCACTACCACTAAAAAAGGCTGGCTTAGTTGTGGATATTACATGTCATTCAATTGGTTTGGTGTGATTTTTGTATATATATATATATATATACATAGTTGTAAGCTGTTTTTTCAAATTTGAAATAAGTGCCCTTAAAGAGATTTTGTGATCCCGAGCAACTTCCTGTTCTTGTCTTTTTTCCCTAAAAGTGGTGGATTGCTGGTGATGTGAGCATTTAAAATAATCCCAACTGGTGAGATAAGAGAAAAGGGTTGAAAAGACAAAGTAGGCGAGAAAATTTAAATTTTCACTCCGGACAGGGTTGATATGGAATAAACCTGTATTTGTTTGACATGGGAGAGAGAGAGACGGGGAACATTGATCTGACCGATAAGACCTTGAAGCAAAAAGTCCCCAGAGCAAAGCCAATCGAGTCACTCTGAATTTTTAAAGTAGCTGTCGTCGTATCAGGATTCTTTATCTTTCAAACGACTCTAACAACTCACATTCATTTGAAGCGTAAACTTTCTCCCTCTTCAATAGTTTATATAGCATGGTTCCAATTAGGATGCAAATTTGTCCACGCAGAAAAATTCAGATAATTATGTTTAGAAACTGTTTTTCTCATTGAATGTCACCACATAAAAAATCGATGTCAAAAAATAAAATGCTTTCACTTTAATTAATCAACTTGTATCATTTAAAAATAAAATACCAGAGAATATAAACAACGAGACTTGTAAATTTATTACTGCCAACAAAAATAACTTTTCCCAATGGAAAATGAGACAAAATGTTTGATTTTATTTCTTGTGACATTTTCAAAATTATATAACCGTCCGTCAGCCTGCAATTTAATTTAGTGTCAACATTCCGTGACAGAACCATATTTTTATTTATAAGCAAATACGGAAATGGAGTGAGATGAATTGCTTATGGATTAGTTGTGGCAGTGAATCTTCATCATATTTTATTCTCTTGGGAATATTTCATCTCTACCGACTTGCCGAGATCATTTTTTCGTCATTCCAAAGCAATCAAACCACTCAAACTCAAATCTCGACGCTGCCTACGCCACTCATGCTAAATTATCGGTTGACATTTTGAATAGCTTTTGATGATATGGTTGAGCAAGTGTTTCAAATGCCATGATTCTTCGTTTATCATTTGAGCACGAGTGAAAGTAATCGTGTATAAAAAGAATTTGTAGTTTTTAATTTTAGTGATTTTTAGACACTTTCAACTCCCACACGAAAGTGGCAGGTGGAGAGCCTATTTCGCCCGACTTTGGTCCCATCACCAGGAAAGATCAATTTAGGTTATAGACCTTTCGATCGAACTCTGCACAGGTGCGGCACACTCCAGCATTTTTCCGCTAAAGGTGTGTGCTTTAGCCATTTTCACATAATTAAAGCACGATTTATTAAATAAAATTTAATCCCCAAATAAATATTCATACACTCACAGTTAAATATAAAGAGGGCCAGTATTTTTATTATTAAAATAGATCTTTTTGCTTTTTGGCATACATGCATACGTGACATAAAATCCAGCAACAAATAACAATAAGTAACAAACTTCAAAGTCGCCGACTTGCTTAAGGTGGATTGAAAATTGTTTAAGGACAACATTAATAAGGGCAACAAAAAAATGCCATATCATGACCATCTCCATTATCCTTGCTTTTTAGTTTGGACTAAAGAATATTTTTTAGCTGCCAACCGATGCATGGGCTTTTTGCCCTGGATTCCACACGTTCATCTTTTAATTTCAAGTCTTGGAGCAATTACCCATTAAATTATCATCAAATATCTCATCAACCGCTGTATTTACTTTCAATCATTTAAAAAAAAAACTTTTTTGTCGGTGTGTATGTATCATATCTCGCTTGATGTTGTTTGAACTCGAGAGAGAATGTCGGCTGATTTAACAAATAATGATGACTCCTGCTCATCCATCGTTTACAACCTCCGTTTAATAATGCTCATGAGAAACACTGCTGACTCATTGTCCAAAAAGAAGCCAACTCTGAGGTGGCTTCCTTTGACTTTGTGGCACGTTCAAACGTTGTTGCCATCAAATGTTATTAATCTCTTGTTTTTCTTAATCGATTTCAACAAACAAGTGCAAGAATCATCTTAAAACTAAAAAAAATCGGAAAATAGAAATTGTCTTTTAATTACGCAACTCGTGGTAAATAAACGAAAAAGTCGCATAGGTAAATGATTAATGTGCTTTTTGCCAACAGGAGATGCAATTACTTTTCTTTTATTTGAGCAAGGCTAATGAAAATTGACAAGCAGACGAAGCTCAAGTCTGTGCGGACAAAACAAAACATAAATTGCGTAAACTATAAAAACCTCCCACCAGCAAAAATTCTTGGTCCCCAACTCTCTCCAGGGACTCTGATTGCTTCTTGTGTGCAAAATCGTGAGCATGACTCTGAAGGCTAATCCACGGGGACTGATTTGAATTTGAACGTGGTGTGGTTGAGATAAGGGTCGTCTTTGAACAAAAATGTTTGAGATTGGTAAAAAACGTGGACATAAAATTTTTATTATAACTCAACATGGTATGCAGGGTAAAGATTGTGCCACCAGGGATGCTAAATATCTGACAGTGGATCATATGTAATGAGGAGTGAAAATGAGGTGTATCGTAGGGTATCACTGCCAGAGCTGCCAAAGCCTCAAAGATTTATTTGTGGTTGAGAAAATTTCATTTGTTTCCACTGGATTTCCTCTCAAGACACTGGGAGGTCGAGTCGATTTGACTTGAAAATCTCAGTTGAATCCATGCAACCACATTGATTTCATTGAATGAACAATTTGAGATTTTTTCCAAGACCTCACCGCTGCTGCTTTGATCAATTTTTTGTTTATTGTAATCATTTCAGCTGAAATAGTAAGTGAATCAAGTTTGATAAAAAGTAGCACAGCGCAAAAGTTATTACCTTTTACGCTCATTTATAATTCGAAACAGTTAATCAGTTATAAAACATAATAAAATGTGTTTCGATATTACTGGCACTAAACTGTCTCGTAAATTTTCTCTCAATCATCTTTTAGCTATGAGAAGCAACAATTTCTGATTTTACAACATTTCAAATTACAATATCCGCTCATTCCGCTCGTTCCTCTTTATTTTTTCAAGCAATGTATCATATTATGTATAACTTATAATTTATAAGTAAGAAACAAATAAAATTTCCCAAACAGAAATGATGATGAGCTGTTAATTTTATACACTATGCGGCAAATCGCTAGGTGTTTAGACAAGGCATGAAATTAATCTTATTTCCAGCTCAGAGTGGACGGATGAAGTAAAGAGTCCTGTGGAGTTTTCAAGCAAAACGACTTGTAGAGGAAGATGAGAAAAGTTGTATGCGCAAATTAGCCCATGAATCACAAATTATGAATGCAGGGATGGACATAAACCTTAAAGTCTCTTGTGGAGTAGAAGAGTAGCAAAAACTAACTCGAGTAACGACAAACTGCAGGAAATCTTTCACAACAATATTGTCATTAAAATTCAGACAACCTGCAGATTTCATCCATTTAGCACCGGACCCCATGCAGTATGAAAGATCCATTTTTACCACTCACTCAAAATATACCCCTTTGAGACTGAAGCATATAGCAATACTCGTTACAAAAGTTAGTGTACCGTAAACTAAAAAACCACTGCGGTAGTTCTTACAGAATTGTCATTGTCAACCTAATCAAATCTAATCTGTTTTTAAAGTTGAGTTATAAAAAGCAACTGCGAATGGATTGACACTGTCCTTGTTATTTGAAGATGAGACAGACGATTAAACATTTTTATTCAAATTGTAGATCAATATATGGTTTGAAAGACCACCCGAGAATTCATATTATCTGCTGTAAGATAAGCTTAAATATCGCTCTTATCTTCTTTCTCTCACCAACCATTGGAGACATAAATCATTAGCTGTACTCATGAAGTCGGAGATAGTTTCTCTTCTTGCCCCCAAGGGACATATTCAGTCCTGTTGCTTGGGATTTGATCAAACTGTGCTCATATCGTTGTCACATATTTTGTATTATATTTTACATATAAGTAAAAACCTATATAATAAGAGTAATTTTTAATCCAGATTTTAATATGTTCTAAAGAGTAATGGAAAATTGCAAATAGTAATCAGATGAGACATAGATAAAAGAACTCTACTACCTTTTGTACCAAAGCCTCAAGTCATATCTCATTATACCATCAAAGTCAGAGCAAACTGTACAAATTACTACTTTAATTTGCCATTGAAATCAAATGAATATTGCCTATGAACAATCCTAATTAGCTTTCTCATCTGATCTTATGTATTTATCTATTACTATGCATATCCCAATTATTTTGCTACCCTGACTTCGGGCTTGAAGTCAAAGAGAGAACTTTTAAACCATTTGTAAGCCATAAGCAATATACATAGATAGTACAGTTTGATCCATACGATACCACAAGGAGAATATATGTATAAGAAACATTGGCTAATAATATTTTGTCAAATGTAAGAGAGCCCTGATTATCTTCTATTCAATGTGAAGTACCATTGTTCCGAACAATGCTCTGTATCATCGATTCTCAGAGAAAGAACAAAAGGATAAAGTATGTTGGTTGGGTTTACTAATAAAAAAATGGCCCTCAATACATGTAATTGGCCTCATCCATACATTTGATGTAATATGTAAACATTTCCTGAGGGTAATTTCTCTTTTCACAATGCTTGATTTAGATTATGTGATTATATTTTTAGTTAGGTACATAATAAAATTGGTAACCAGAGTTGATACAAAAGAAGACCGAAAAGGAACTATGAATTTCCCCCTTGGCTTTATATTATATTATGGTCAGAATCCATTGAGGCTAGTTAAAATTCTTGGAAAGTGGGGAGATATGTGTGAAAAATTGAATGGGAGAAGGAAAGTGATCTTATGTAAAGAGAGAAAGTAAGTACACAAAGTCCATCCATGGAGAAAGTATCTCGACATTCATGGGTAATCATCGGAATAAAATGCACTGGTAGCTGGATTTTCTTCAGAAAATGGCTTTTTTGTCCACTACAGTCTACTTCAAATTCCCAAAAAAAAAGTTTTCAAAGTTATATTCATGCATGCGTTTGGCTGGGTGCACACAAGAGCTTGATTCATGGGAGGTCAGTCGGAGGTCAGCTTCTTCCATGCTCCCATTTCCATATCCCTTCCCCCCGAACGGATTTTCGTCCGATCTGGATTTCCATCCCATTTGTGTGGTCATATTCTAGAATCAAGATTTGGTAGAAAGGTATTTCCCCCAATATTACTCCACTTAAGTCGCCACAAGAAAAAAATATATGAGGCTATTAAAGAAACCCTTTTCCCCATTTTTATAAAATCACCATTCCACTCTACTCTGGGATAATATATTCCGAGATACTTAGCTTAGGGTTGTGGTTTGTTCAGAGAAGAATGCGTATATTGAGAAAGGAAACACCAAAAACCGAGATTTCTCCAAAATACCTCATCATCAAGGCGATAAATCTAAACCCTTCCAAAACTCGTCGATTACTCTCAATATATCAAGTGTGGCTTGGCAATCGAGTACTTAAATGCAAATCCCGTTCTCTTAAATGGGTTTGAGTTTTATGATATGTGACCAATAGTCAACCCTAAAGGATCAAGAGGACGGGAGGGTAAGAACTGATCTCTGCTACTATCATTTTTCCAATTAAATGGAAAATTTATTTTACATAAATAAGATAAAGATGCCAACGTGTGGTAGGATGGAAGACTCAAATCCGTCCAGATTTAAGGATTACATGTTGTGGTTGTAAAATTTTATGGAGAATGTCATAATACGGGATTTGTATTTATTTTTACACATATGTACGACTGAGTGTTTACGTTGTATGTAGATATCGATTTTCTTCAGTAAAATGAAAGTAAGGAAACCCTGTAAAAGTTTTCCTTTGGTGTAAGTAGCTAAAAGATTTTTTTTAAAGAAGAAAGCAACTGTGACAGGAAACCCTGAACGTTAGTATCAAATGGAGAATCCTTGTTCAGGACATATTTCAACTTTATATTAAACTGATGTGATACCAAACTAATGCTAAGACTGAAGAAACCACAAAGAGGGTGTAACAAGATGCTATATTTTCTATCTAATCCGATAACCAAAGGATAACCACAAACACACACATAAACACACGCATACTTAAGTATATATGTAAGAAAGACAAGAGAAAGTTTTATAATGCTTTTCATGGTCCCAACTTAAATTTTGGCATTTATATTTTACAACAATATTTTCAGTTTTGTAACAATACTGTATTTTATAAAAAAATCCATCAAAATGTCAATTCATCAGAAGCGTTGAGTGGAAAGAAAAAGATTATAAATACACTTCTCCACTTGAAGGAGTCTCAATTTCGTGTAAGCACACAATTTGCTCAAGAATGGCATCCTTTTGTGTTGGCTGTCGAATCAAGCGAGAATTAGTGATTGTGGGATGTAGACTAATCCAAATTCAGTTGTATACAAAAGGGGTGCAGGCAGTATCCTCTTGAAGTCTCAAACCTTCTTCAGGGTAAATAAAGTGTGAAGAGAATGGAAAACTGTAAAACGGATTATGCCGGTTTGTTACTTACTGATATAACCACAGATCGTGTTACATGCTATTGAAAATCATCCAAAACTCAAGACGGCATTAACCAATTCACAAAATAAATTTTAAATCAGCAGCAAAGCAATCAACTCTTTCCTTTATCTAAACCAATTTCTATTCAATTTCAACAATGCGTTGTTGTTACTTCAAGTCCATTCTTCATTCGATTCGGACGCCTAAATCTTCCATTACTACGAAAATCACATTAACAATGAGAAATAAATCCTTTCGGCACTTGTCTATCATTTCAACCAAAAGAAATCTCTCGGTTGGAGTTCTTTCACTCACAATTCGTTTCTTTAAATAGTGAAAGCAGTTTAATTCTATTTTTAGAGTGCGTTTTTTTCTTTTCTATACAAAAGTGTCTACTAAGATGGCACGTTCTTTTCTTCTTAATATAGTAATAAAATCAACTTAAACTTATGGTCTTTTGGGTGACTTCTCATGAAAAAAACAGTCAATTACAATGGTCAATACTTTGCTCGGATTGATAAAAAGTTCACTAAATAAATCTGCTAAAGTCAGAAGAAATTAATGTGTTGGAAGTAACAAGGGGAAAAGGGTTTAGAATTTTCTATGCCCTCTTTCTCATAAATGAAGCTTCTACAAAACTCATTCGTGTCTATGAAAGTAATGAAATGAAAAACATTACGAATCTTTGAGGGGGATGAGGAAATGGATTCATTTATTGTCTCTTCTTTCTCTACGCATCACAAAATTACAACATAGCTGACCGCAAAACTACTTTTGTCAAAAGTTATTTTCAATTTACCCCAAATCAATGGAATGAAATGTCCGAAATACTTCCGGAACTACTGTTTGGGTGGATGGGCCTAGTTCCGGAAAAAGAAAGAACTCTAAATGCACTTGTACACAAAATAAGCAACTTAAATTTGTATATACAAATGCTTTTCCCATGTAATAAATAATATAAGCCAGTTTAAACTTAATTTGATTATTATTATGGTTGGGTAGATGACATTGGGTTATTATCACGGAAGCTTTTCAATTGAGAAAATTGAGACTGTGGGGTGATCAAAGTATCCAATTATTTACGATTTACATAAGTTTAAGTGGCACTGTGAAAGTGTCAGAGTAAATTGAGTCGGGAATTTGTAGCAATTAGCGCTGTCAAGGCTTGTTTTACTAAATTGTAGTTGATTTACAACTTAGTTAAATATAAATTTACGGGGAATGAGAGGTCTCAGTAGAAAGTGGAGTGGATTTATTTGATCATCCAAACTTAGTCAGCGTATCACTCAAGTCAAATGATGAAGAGGATTTTCCTCATCCAGAATTTATTTTGTTCTCCATACTATAAAGATATATATTTTGTGTCATTTGTACATGCGGCGGCCTCTTATTAAGTTGTCGGTGTGGTGGTTTGACAACCGCATTACATTTGCTGGGTGGTGAATTCAAGGGGGGACTGGGTTATTTTGAAGATGTACATTTCAATTGAATTGCATCGAGGTTGATTCAATTTCATGTGGAGTGCGAATGTGCTTCCTGAATACCAATCAACTCCATTAGGGATTTATGGCAAAATGTCTCATATGCCACCCCAACAAATTCATCCATTTAGTATAAAATGCTCATGTCATGAATATTGCATGTAATTCAGCAAAGTTTTAATTTTTGCATTATAAAATAAATCAAATTTTGGTAACTATCATTCTCGTTTCAAGTTATATATGCATAGCAGGCAAAATATGGCTTTCTGCCTAAATCCATTCCTATTGCTTGTAATTATTATTATCCCACATTTGCATACTCACCACATTTGACTTTACCCTTCTCCCACTAAAAATTAACACGAGCAAGAGAGAAAGCCAAGAGTGTAACTTCGTATATACAAAACGAGTTGGGCATTTGTAAATTGGATCAAGCCATGAAGTGGTATTGCTAATTGTCTATTGTATTTTCATCCGCAGTGTCACTTTACGACTATACGAAAACTTGACTTCTCATCCTTCCACACATTTTCATTACAAGCTTCAAACTCTAATTGGAAATAAAATTTAACTCGTGGCATATAATGCAAAAGACCAAGATGCTTCTGTTCCAATCCTGAGTATCCTGACACACAGCCCGGACGTGTACATTGTGTATCATAGTCAGTGGACGACGTTCAGCAGGCGACGGAGCGTACATCTCAATTTGGTTTAGACACCGTATTTTGCATAACGTGAATATTTATTGCCTGATTATCTGTCGGCCTCTGCTTGGCTAATCTAGAAATATGAATCCCATAACTATTCTCTACCTTTTGTTTCACACTTGACTACTTCTGTTCACTCTCTTGCATCTATTTCTCATCTTCTCTTTATTCATTAGTCAATGTAAGCCTGGGAATCAGATTTGAACCCGTTTGTTTATAGATGAGGTGCAATATTTTATCCGTTTTCACCCCAATGGCGTTGACTGAGATGAGAAAACACTCACAAGATGAAATAAAAACTCTGGATAATCTATTCCTTAAAAATAACCTTCAATAAATAATTCATACCCACCTCATGGGTTCTTTATCCAATTGCCTATTTAACCCAACGAGTGTGTTTAACAAATTGAGGAGCTTTATTATTACCCACAACTTTTGAATATATGAAATTAAACAGTTTGATCAACATCCTTGTCTTGACCTGGCAAGGTCGTATGTATGTATGCTTATACATATTTACATGGACAAGTTTTTTTTAAATTTTGCCCCTCCTATAGTGAGTACAAATCTTTGCAAATCTGTTTTGTGTAGTAAATTATGTTGAACAAGCTAAAGGAAGGTATATTAAATCAATTTTATTTGTTAGAAATTTGGTAGCTTTGCCATTTAACAAACCACCAGTAATTGTTTTCTCAGGCAATGAATTATGCTTAGTATTTTTTCTACAGTTAAAATTAATTGGATATAATCAAAATTACTACTGCATTGTCTATGTAAATGCGTACGAAAGAGGGGGCATAAAGGATTTAGAGCAATGATATGGTTTTAAAGGTTGGAATAAAAAAAAAACTCTTTTTATTACAGAGATTATGACAAGATGAATTTTGTAAGTTATTAAGTAAGTGCTTATTGTGGCAAAAGCAGGAGAAAAAAGTAATGAGCTCAGCCCATAAAAATGTTGGTGTAGCTTAAAAGCGACATGAATTTTATTTTCTCTGCTTTTTCAAGGAATATTTATGTGGACAAGTTAGACGCTATAACTCTCCCCAGGTTCGGGTGATTAAGCCTTGCACCTCATAATCATCAACGCAGCCAAGATGCTACCAACTTGCCATTATTCAGCTCATCTGCCCTCACAGCTTATTATAAGCAACAACATTAACCATCCTCTGTCTCAAGTGTAAAATATGAAAGGCAAGCAGTCGGAGACATTTGTTTTCGCGACTTATTATACGAAAACATAATTATATTGATTAAAAGCAGAGACTCGCTGATAGAAAATCTAAAAAAGAAATAGATATTTGCTTCCATAAATAAATTTTATTTTGTTTTCAGATAAGTTCAGATATTTACGCACATATTACCACATTTTAGTGGAAGCTGTCGAAAAGCTGGATGAAATATGAGGACAGTGCTTTGATAAAATTTGAAAAAGTGGAGTCCCTTGACAAAATGGTTTAAGTGACTATTGGAGGAAAACTCTGCGGTCCATTTGCCTTTTTTATGGATCACTTTACCAAAGTGCCACTTCGAGTCGGAGTCAAATGCTTTTTTATTTATTTTCTCCAATTCACTGCCATACACTGTTTCTCAACACCCCCCAAAAAAACTTAAAGTGAATGAAACGCTGGTTGTCGTACACTCACTCGTGTGTCTCATCTGATTGAGGCTTTTTCCATTTTTAGGGAAACATCATTGACAGGGCAAATGAGATGGGAGAGGAGAAAGGGGACTTTTTACCGATTCTTTACATTTCCTCTCTGTTTGGTCACTTGTTCTGCGTTAAAAACCCCAATGCATCCAATTCTGTACGCTTCATTCCATTATTAAAATTGACACATGGCATAATATCTTGGAATCCATTTATCGCATAGGATCAGAGGTTTGTTTAGGGTCTCTTCAAATCCTGTCGAAAACATCGACCCATAAATTGACCGCAGAGAATAATCAATACTTTCACCACATCACTCTTCATTTTTATTATAATTTTCTATATATATGCTTTTGTATGAGAACAAGGGGCGAGTTGAGATTTTGCATTTGATTAAAAGACGATCTTTCTGGACACTGTTAAAGTCTGCATTTCACAGGAAGACATATGATGAGGAAAACCCAAGAAAATTCGGAAACGGAGAATGTGAACAGGATGAATTTGAGTGTGGGCAAAGGCTGCCATAAATTACGGAGACACAAAATACTTTAGCTTTAATGTTTCGCATATTTTCGTATCAATACAATCTCTATTGCTAACATTTTTCTAAAAAAGAAAATATGAAAAACAAATTACTTAATATTAATTTATAACATTGTGATAAAGAAAATGCATAAACATTAAATGATTAAATTTTTAAATTTTAAACATATAAATAAATATTAACATTGCAGTAATTTTTTAAAAAGAAAGGAAT
>JAQIXN010001865.1:0-14884 GCA_034698145.1 Proisotoma minuta
GTTTGGGCCCTATCGTGTCCCAGACGGACGGACGGACGGACGGACGGACGGACACGATGGTTACATAAGCCCTGACTAATAACTTTTTCAACAGGCCCCTTCTAAAACATTGAATAGAAAAAAAACATTGTGTGAATTACTGTTATTTGCCTGATAACTTTCTTTATTAGCAGGATTTTTCATGTAACATGCATTAAGTACTTATATATGCAACATATCAAAAGGAATTTTGTTGTGTGTCTAATTTGACACGTAGATAAGCACCAAAATGCAATCTTAGCACGCACATTTGAGCTTCAGTTAATTTTGTTGATGGTTTTGACAATGAGATTATTAACTTTACATCATGCATGCAATCTCAAGTTTTCAGCTATCATCAGAATTGCCGAAATCTGCAATATTGTTAGGCATAAAGTGAGAACCGCATTGGTTCTTGTTTGTAATTGATACCTTCAAGCTCATGAAAGATGAAGATAAAGTAGAAAACTCCCCTCATTAACCTTCCCTTTTACTGCTAATTGCCTTTATTTAGAGTAAAGTATGGTTATGCTTTTTTTTTAAGTCGGTTTCTCTTTCTATTTTTGTATTATTTCTGTAACTCAATCTTGCATTTCTTTTCAGCATTATTTCCGTGAAAGCCAAATCGTTTGCGGATCGTGAAATTCGGTACACGTTGAAAGCACAAGGTCATCAAGGAGCAGGGACCTTCAACATTGCTCCCACTACTGGAGTCGTCAAATTGGCCAAAGAATTGGACTTTGAAGATTTAAGACAGCCACACGTCTATCAGTTGATTGTAACTGCAACTGAAGATTCTGGAGGATTTTCAACAACCGTTGAGGTATTTGTCTTCTTTTGAATCACTGAATCATAAATATAACGACAAGTTAACCATTTTATATTTTGAACATTAAAAGATGACGATTAAAGTAGTGGATTGCAATGATCATTATCCAAGATTTGAATTGCCCGATTACCAAGCTCATAATGTGGATGAAGACATTCCTTTAGAGACGTCAATTCTTAAAGTGAAAGCTACAGACGCGGATTCAGGAGCCAACGCAGAGATCGAATATCTTGTGTCTGATGACCACTTTAGCATTGGTAAACATACATAATTTTTAATCTTTTTCATATGATTTATTTACTAGCGTTGTTTTATTTCTAGATGCCAATGGAGTCATCAGAAATAATAAACAACTGGATGCTGATAATAACAATGCATACTATGAATTTGTGGTCACAGCTCGTGACAAAGGTAAGCCACAACTTTAAAACAATTTAAACAAATTATACACGTTCTTGAATTGCGTGCAAAATGGAATTGATTGTGCGTAAACTCGTTACCTCAATGATACCACAAAATCAAAATATTCAAATAGAACACAAATTGCAATTGGTTTGATAATAGTGTATGAATAATATAGTTTGGGTTTGTGCTTATCACATCTAAATTATCGATTTTCTATAGATCATTGTTGGCATTTCTGGGTTAATCACCTCCAAAAGAACGTGTGTACAATAATATAAAGGATTTGCTTGTATAAAAAGCAATTATACCTATACATTGTATAGGTATTCAAAAAGTGACAGTGATTCCCAAAATTATGCCAATCTCAGCATGATATTATGAGTCCATTAATATCAAACCACCTACTGAGTGTGTACAAACGATTAGTGTTCATGTTCATGATGAATTAAGTGATCAATTCTTAAATGGGAGAGGAAATGACTTTTGTTTTTACTTTGCAGGAGATCCTCCACAAACTGGAACGGCCACTGTTCGAGTTTACACAAAAAATAAGAATGACGAAGAACCAAAATTTTCTCAGCAAGTTTACACGCCAAATGTTGATGAAAATGCTGGACCGGAAACTCTCGTCACCACTGTGGTTGCATCTGACAAAGATGGTGACAATGTCAGGTAATGAGCTAATTTGTAATATAAAAAAAAATATTAATATCCCTTGTAACACATGAAGAAACAATTGTAACTCATTTACTTATATTCTGCTCGTTTGTGATTTTGCAGGTTTGGGTTTGTTGGAAGTGGGACAAAGTCAGGGCAGTTTGTCATTGAAGATTATACCGGAGTAATTCGTCTTCATTCTGGAGCAATTGACTTGGATAGAGACAAATACGAATTGAATGTGACGGCTGTTGACGATGGAGCGTGTTGTGAAGGTGGACAGTTGTCAGTTCACACAAGCACTGCAGTCGTTGTTGTTTTTATCACTGATGTTAACGACAGTAAGAAAATACAAACGTTGCATATTTAAAAAAAAATATTAAATGTGTTTCTAAATTTCAGAAAGACCAATGTTCCAAGAATGCTCAAGCTATGCTCCAAAAGTAATGGAAGGTGCGCCAAATGGAACGCCTGTGGTCAAAGTTCATGCGACAGACGAAGACAAAGGAGTTAACGGACAAGTCAAATATTCCATTGTCCGGCAACCTAATCAGAAGGGAGTCAAATTTACTGTCAATGAAGAAACTGGAGAAGTGTTTACAAACAAGGTAAGTTTTTTTCCCAAGACATGTCATAGTGAAAAGTCCATTTTACACCAACTTTCTATTTTTTTTAGGTATTTGATCGAGAAGGCGATGATGGGAAATTTGTTTCCGTTACGGTAAAAGCTACTGATCATGGTGATCCACCATTGGAAGGTGTTTGCTCTTTCACGGTTGAAATTGAAGATGTCAACGGTATTTCTAAAAATATTTATATAAAAAAACAAATGTATACTGACGATTCAATTATTTAGACAATCCTCCACTTTTTGATCGTCAGAAGTATATTGAAAACGTTAAACAAGATACAGGGGTGATGAGCAATATCCTTCGTGTTTCCGCTTCCGATGAAGATGCAGACAACAATGGTGCCATTGTTTATTCACTGTCTGCTCCATCTAACCCATCCGACTTGGAGTATTTCGAAATTCAACAAGAGTCTGGATGGATTATTCTTAAAAAGCCACTCGACGTAAGCGTCTTATTACATACGTTTAGGAAAGAAGTCGCCAACTCGTGTTTTAGAGAAAGTTATATAGGGAAAAACTTGTGATAAAAATCAAAATCAGTTTTAGGGTTGGTAAAGGGTCTATATATATTCTAATTATCTTTAAAAGGTGCTGGTATTACGGGTGCTAATTTACACTTTTCAATCTGCTGATGTTTTATTCTCAATGTTCAATTTTGCCAATTGCTTACGGTGCACAGCTCTAGATACTATAAATCCATAATAACTCGATTCACATATTTTAAGCACATTTATAATAATTATTTCCAAGCAAACATACTTTTCTTCAACATTTTACAAATTCCTACATCCTATAAATAAGTGTCCCTTATTATTTTAAAAAGCTTTGAAAACGTTAAAGTTCTGGTATTTACCTCCTCTACATGCGTACAAAGGTAAAACTTATACTAACTATTTTAATTACGGAATGAAGAAGAATGCAAATAGTTTTATTACCTAAATTAAGAGAATGCATCGCATGATAAAAACTTGCCTGAGAAATAATCGTTATATGCATGTTTGTGCATTTATTAACAAATATTTTGCTGGTTTGCTTCATTGCTTTGTTGTCGGGATTGGATAACTTTAACTTTACGGAAAATCAAAGGCCTGTGCTCATGTAAGATTTTTTTTATCAATGTTATAAATCTGTTACTTTTGTTGCTCTCTCTCGTTCTTAGCTTTCATTGTTACTTTATTATATGTATTAGTTACTTATTCTTTTGGTGATAACCTAATTGTTTGTGGTACAATGTTAAGAAGATCTCTTAATCAATTTTTGGTAAGGGATTTTGCTTGCTTTTTGCAACTGCAAATATTGATGCATTTTACAAATTTTGTTGGATTTTTGATCGCTTTTAGAAACTCGTATTTTTGTACTAAACATAGCAAAGAAATTTTTGAAGCTACAAAGAAAATACAACAATTTTTTTAAAAAATTAGTTGCAAATATTTTGTATAGTCGTCTTGTCCAATGGATGTGTTAGAAAGTTTTTTGAAAATTAGGAATGTGGAATGATATACTTAGAATATTTATAGTTAGAAAATAGGTATACAGATATTTTGGTAAAAGGCCAATTTTTTGGTATTTTTTGATTTTTGTAAACGATTTTTGAAATGAATTTTTGACGGGATTTTGATTAGCGTGAAAAGTATCGACTTCAAGTGCAAGCGTCAGATAAAGGAGACGAGCCATTGTACGCTGTAGTGGACGTTGAGCTTGACGTGGTCGATCGAAACAATCGTCCTCCAATTTGGGACTCGCCAACATACGGACCAATAATTGTCCCAGAAAATGTCACTATTAACACTGTTGTGACCTCTGTAAAAGCTAGGTAATGTTTGTGCAACACACTCTCTCTTCTCCGTGTCTCTCACTCACGTTGATAAAACCTGCCCTATATAAATAATCTACTTCCTTGTACTAAACCTATATTACTTTCACCACTTACAACACTTTTCAGGTTGTTCTGTCTTCGTTTGTTGTGCGGGGTAAACTGTCAATGTGGGGTCAATGTCTATACTAAACAAAGTCGCCGATGCACTGTGATTGTCTTTCTTAAAAAACAAGGGTTTTATTGGTGTAAATTATTGTTGGGTCAAAGTATTGGCACATTTTAATCAAGCACATTTCCACATCATTCATATGTCCCTATGTGTGCACCTGTAAACGTAAAGCTTTTGGCACATCGTATCAAAACGTTTCGACACTTGTGTAATGCACATGCACCATAGTATTTATTTA
The DNA here is from genome assembly GCA_034698145.1 of Proisotoma minuta. NCBI lineage: Eukaryota > Metazoa > Arthropoda > Collembola > Entomobryomorpha > Isotomidae > Proisotoma > Proisotoma minuta. Next base: position 4,764 of record JAQIXN010001865.1, read on the forward strand.
AACATTTGGAGCTGGTAAACACTTTAAAATAATAATATAAGCAGCTTTATAGCAAGCTCAATCAAAAGTACAACTTTTTAGCAAGGATTTATTATTAGTTACCGTTAGATATTTATTATCTGTATGTTGGCTATAAAATTGTAAGCTTATAAAATGAAAATTAATTGTAAACAATCTTGTCACGCTGTTAGCGAGAAACGTATCGATTGGAGGCAGTCGCACAAGACAAAGGATTTCCTTCGCTTTCCAGGACCGTTGAAGTACAAATCGACGTCGTCGATCGACAAAACCAGGTCTTTATAATAAATTTATTCCAAAGTAGAAACGTAATTCAATGAAGAAGCCAAGTAAATTTTGAATGCTTCTATTGGACACAATGTTTTTGAAAGAGATGCTCGATGATGGACAACTATAAAAGTAGCTTTCCCTTTTTAAATTCCAGACATTTTGAATAATAGTCCATGTCCATTTGATCTGTTTATTTTTTTAGTACTTGATGATTTAACCTATAGTTAATGAATGTTTAATTCTAAAATTTAATTATTAAAATTCCATAAAGCCACCCGTTTGGGATCAAGTTGTGTACGGACCAGTGCACGTAAAGGAGAATATGCCAGTGGGGGCTAAAGTTATTTCTGTCAAAGCCAGGTCGGTCTAATACCAACATCATAACTCATTCAGTTTCAACTTGGACGCTGTACAAATACCAAAGTTTATTATCAATGCTTACACGAGTGACCACAGACTGACTCTTTAATTTGACATGTTTGCGTTTGCTCCACATTTTATTGACAAAGTAATATTAATGCTATGCCCAGTGATTGTCCATAGTGTCAAAGAAGAGATTGCATTGTGGTGGATGATGATGCGAATAATCTGCGAGCGTCCTATTTCGAGAGTGTAATTTGTCATCTTTTTGCAAAACGCTCTCGTGTAGTGGAATGGTATTTTTGTACATTGTTATTTTTGTCTAGTGATATAGAAAACTAGAAATTAAATATTTTGTTACAATTTTGAAGCTGAAAAATAAGACAATTTTTGCCTTTTCAGCAATAATCTTTAATGGGAATCGGTACAAAATGTTTTTTTCCGATTTACCACTATTTTGATGTATGTATTGTACATATTTTTGTGTATTTGCCCACTTTTGTGTAGAAATTAGTCAATAGTATTCTAGTCCATAAATTTAGTGTATAATAAATATAGTTAGTGGCATTTTGTGATGGTATGCTTGCAAATTGGAAAACTGCATGTTTGCATCCCAACATTAGTTTTGTAGTCTATAAAATTTTGAAAGACTTCAAGTTCGATGACAGTGCATGGGTGGGGATTTTTTTGGGGGTGGGATAGAAAACAAAAAAAAATGAAATTTTTAAATAGAGAAATTTTGAACATATTTTTTGAACGAAACAATGAATGTGATAGTTGAGTGATTGCCATTGTTTGTCTTGTCTTCTTTCCTGCTAAATATTATAAAAATTCAAAGGGCTCTTTGCTCTGGAATTTATCGACGGACCGAATTATTATCCTCACTCAAATATATTTTTCACTTCTTCTTTTGTTCTCTTTTGTTCGTTTATTGTAAAGTTCAAATGATAACACGTATTTTTAATGGACATGTATTTAGCTCTGGGATAGAAGGGAATCCCGTCGTATTTTACCGACTTATACGAGGGTCCACGGCTCAAACGAATAAATATGACACATTCTATCTGCAACAAAGACAAGAGAGCGGATTCACGTGGGCCGATATAAAGGTCAATCATCCACTGGATTACGAGACTAATAAAGAATACAATCTCACCATTCGTGTGGAGGTAGGTATCCCCATATTGCACAGATAACTTACAAAACGGGCGTAATTGAGAAATTTGATCCAATATGTATTGTTCTTCATCATTATGTACATAGTTTACTTATTCTCCAAAGATTAAATTTCTTTGATCAATACAAATAAATATTCATTCCTCTGACTGATTCCTTTTGTCCTTTCACTAGAACAATGGAGCCCAGCAACTGGCATCAGAAGCGACTATATTTATTCAGATCTCAGACACAAACGATGAAATACCTCTGTGAGTTTAATTTTAATATTAAAAGTGGAATAAATTAGTTTACGGACTTTGTTGTTTACTAAAACTATTTGGGATAATTTTCAGATTTACTGAGCGAGAACAAGAGACGGTAGCTGAAGGAGAAAACATTGGCACAAGAGTCAGTCAAGTAAATGCCATTGATAAGGACGGAACAGCTCCCAATAATTTGGTACACGCCAGAATTTGATACTTTTCCATTCTCTTTGGTAGCCTACATGCTCTATACAATGTATATATTTGACACAGGTGAAATACTATATTGCCAACTCTGAGGGAAAGGAGTACTTTGAGATTAATGAATTCACTGGAGAGATATTCACGAAAATTGTATTCGACAGAGAAAAGCAGGCGGCGTATGCTTTGGCCATTGAGGCAAGGGACAGCGCTCCTTCCGCAAGACCGAACAGCAATGGACAACCAAACACAGGTAATAACAACTCTTAATTCCATCCCTTTGAGGAAATCCAATGAAAGACATTTCTCCATTTAAATGAACTGGTGCGTAGATGAAAACGAGAGTGGTGGTTTTGTTAGATAGGTATATACTTTTTATCCATCAAACTTTGGTAAAATTAGCCCAAATCCCTTTGGATTATGCATCTTTTGTAGGAAACATTTTCCGGTGTAAATTTTAATTGAAGAGAAACATTTGGGAGCTCATGAATAGTGAGTTTAAGATTTTAATATTCCTAAAATCTTTATTTAAGAAGAAGAAGTGAGAAGTGAGGTGATAAGAGAGTAAAAACCTCTCAACTTTCTCTAACTTTATAATCCTTTGAGGTCTCTGGAGAATTCAATTTAATAGTTTTTAGACAAAGTGTGTTTTTATGAAAAATGAGGGAGGTAACTCTTGAAGGAGTTAATGAAGAACATAGGAAAATAGGATTACGACCACCACTTCCCCTAGATTGCATTAACCAAGTATAAAAACGTCTAACGAGATGAACTCTGGCAAGATGTGACTATGCATACAAACTTTCCCTTTTAAAAAAGAGGAGATCACAATGCAGAAATCTTGAATATTCAAATAGTTTTAGTCCAAACAAACACAGCCATGTTGTTCTAGGGAAAGGAATGACAGAAAGTACTTAGGACGATTAGCCTCATAAAGATAGATCTCTGGTACTAAATCATCCTTCGTCCAGAGAGTAATTGAACCCTCTCCCGTTAACACATTTAGGAAATTAAACTTGAAGGATTTATGTGCCAAACATGGAGCCGACAATTGGGAATTTATCTCTCTCCACACTATCACCTAGTCCATACTTTCAGCATCGTCAATGGGCTAGAACAAAGTATTATATTTATCTGCCCTTTTAAATAATTAGTTATTTGGCATTACATGCTGTATAAACAAGCATGTACATAAATTAGCAATTTCAAGTCTTACAATAAAAATGAATATAAAATGAATCGGCGCATGAATGGAGCTTTCTCCTACAAAACTTTCTACTCCTCAACTCCCCAAACTCAGTGTGAAGTGGGCAGCTTGAGACGGTGGAGAAAGTACTCAGTGTGCGTTTTACCCCGTAACCAGACATTTCTTGCTTGAACATCGTTTGTTGGTGAAAGTGATTTAGTGAAAGAATTGCGATGATCGGAAATGTAGTGGATAAGGTTTGTTGGCATTTTCATGGTTTATTACAACAATAAGAAAGATTGGAAATCCATGAAACGATTCTTGCGTCCCACTTCAGGGAACTACGTGATCAACTATTTCTGAGAATAAAATGCGACACATTTGCCCATCAGCTTTCTCTTTGTTATTCAATAGGCGTCAACACATGGCCTTAAAGACACAATTGAAAATTGAAATTGTTTGATTTACAAAAATATAGTATTATTATTTAAATCTCAATGCAGGCTCAGATTATCTTTAATTGCCAGAATACATGAATGGTGATTAAGTTGAGGGGAAATAGGCTTGTCCACAATTTCTACAGAACCACAAAAGACATGGATGGTTGTGGTTTAAATTTTGTATTCTGATCGTGTTCGAATTTGTGTCCTGACAAAATCTTTTCGATTGTTCAATATACTGAAGGACATGCTTATTGTGAGAAAATCTAATCGGCTTTCAGAGATACACTTATTTTACAATTTAATTTGTAACACACTTGCACAAAATTTGAGATGCTTACTTCTTGTTGTACAGATATTTGGCGACATTTGTTGTAGTGATCACGTACATTCAACGTGTACAACGATGCATACTTATGGTGTATACAATGTTCATGAGATTTGGTCCAAATTGAATCTCACTTTTAGAATGCCATCGCATCTCATAACCACCACCCAGGATGAGATGAAATGGAACAATTTACCACAAACTAATTACATTATGAGTGTGCTGCTAATGGACCCTTTCAATGTAATTTGACCTCTGACAAAATGAAAGGGTTTAAATTGGAACGGCGTTCACTCCCCGAGTTTGAGTACTTTCATAATGTTTTACTTACTTTTTTATTTTCTTTTTACAGTGACCAAGTTTATTCGAATTGGAATTGCTGACAAGGTATATATGCTTTATAATGTTTTAGTTGTTTTTAAATTGTAGCTCAAATCTAACTAATTTACTTACAGAACGACAATCCTCCTTACTTTGACAAAGCTTTGTATGAGGCAGAAGTAGACGAGAATGAAGATATTCAACACACTGTTCTAACCGTTACTGCCAAGGATCTCGACGAATGTAAGTGCACTTTGTATTTTTAAATGCCATGTACCAAAGAAATGCTCCTTCACCAATCGTCATATAGTTAAACTTATTGGTTAGAGAAATTTTCTTAACATTGTCAACTTTCGTCATTTTACAAAGTTTGAAAATTGAGAACCTGCTCTTTATTTATCCGTGGGATCAACCAAGAAAAGTTTTTGCTCAAATCTTTCATTAGTTGAAGCAGAAATCGGATTAAAGCCATTAGAAAGACTTGGGGTATATTGGATAAGAGTTTATGTAAGTATCTAACAATTGGCCGAGTTTTGTGCCTGGGAAAAGTAGAAATACTATATAAACTTGGTTTTTGCTGCGATTGCACGTCGAGAATTCTCAGGTTTTCCAAACACAATACAATCTCATCTTACCTCAAGGCATACTCATTTAAAAGAGACCAAAAACCATCAATTCCTTGGTCTAATTAACTTTCATCTTATCCAATTACTAAAGACAGACAAAGCAAAGTGCCACATCATTATGCTACAACAACAGTATAAAAATTGTACATGGATATGTCATTTATTAGGATATTTTTTGAATGGGAAAGTTGGATATGTCTATTAAGGGTGTGATGGCTGAATGACTGCGTTGTTGTTTGCTGTTGGTTAATCGCAGACAAGGAAAGTGCGATGGAGGAACTTCAAACACTAAAGATGAAAGGAAGTTTGCTTCTGGTCTTTTTCTCATTGTTCGACCCTTTGATCCCATTTAGGCCTAGGAGAAGGATCATTCCTAATTTGTTTGGTCATGCAACCCTTCGGAAATATGGTTTTTGTTCCCAAAGCCAGACAAAAAACGGAATTCGAGTGAACTGAGTAGCCTCATCATATCTTTCCCTAAAATTAGTTTTTCTTGGCCACCAGACTTGTCACTATATATATATACCTAGATATGGTTGGAGAGAAATGAAAAAATATCCATGTACATGACTTTTTGCAATATAAAAGTTATTAAGGAACCAACTGCTCGAATTTTCTGTGGACGGACGTGTTCAAATTTGTTTTGCATTGTGTTTGCTGCTGTCAATTTTGGCAAATGTTTTATTTCTAGAAATGTGTAAGACTTTAATACGAGTACGTACTCCAAAAGCCTCCAACCAGTCTTTTTCTTCTGTTTTGTAGAATACTAGAGATAAAAAAGTTGGACAGAGAAAGAGAGAAAGTTTTTGGTCTGGACCAAGACCAGAGTGTCATGTCTCATCTTTTCTGGCTGAATTGTGAGGGTGCCAAAAAGATGAACTTGGTTGATACCCTTTGAACTATTTTCTTTCATCTTTTGAACTGTGCAAACTCAGCTTTTACTAAAATCGAATCCTTAAACAAAATTTTAACGAGGAACAAATTTTGTTTGGTTTTATGAGAGCTGTTTTTAAGATTTTTGTACATTTTTTTTACTATATAAAAAATATGAAAATGTGGGTTAAGTGACTCTCAAAATTATATGCATTTCCTTCTCAAACTTCCTCCTTTAGTTAGTTTCAATTTACTTCCTGCCAATTTTTCTACAAGTATAAACGATGACCTGCTGAGAATTTGTTTTGTTACAAAAATTATTCACAGAAGCAGCCAAATAATGACTCTGCCTATGATTTACTAAGATTTTCCCACTTTTACTGACACCAAAGTTTTTCTGCTTTCTCCAAAAGAAACTTTAAATTATTTAGTTTGTTCAAAATTTGCACGCTTCAGTTTACCAACCAAGATTTTTTTTTGTAAGAAAAAAATATATGATTTAGTAGACACGCAATAATTCATGGTGTGTCTTTATATCAACCACAAATGATGAGTTTGTATACAACATTTTTTATCCATGCATGAAATTAAACGTGATCAAAAGGAAATGAGAAAAGTGAAAGGAAGTTGTCCTGTTCTTTATAATTTTGGAATCCAATTCAAGAGATATATTTGGGCGTGTAGATTAGCAGACTTTCCTCTTCAGCTCTGTTTACATATTGAATTGGCTTTCTCTGTATTCACATACTCAGACTTTCTCTGGTGATGAGTATATAAAGTTTACGATCCCCGTTGCCAAATCGCTGTTTGCCTACTACAATTATTTCTCTCTTTACTGCTTAAATTTACGCTTCCAAAGCAGTCTGTCTTCACTTATCTTCTTTAGATAGAAAATAAATGAGTGCGGGATGGGATTCAGCTTTAGTTGGCAAATTCCCTCGCACGCTGTACTTGAAATGAATATGTTTACTCAACCCAACCGAGAAAACATTTGATCTGGTACAAATACCAGTATTATAATGTCCATGTAGGTGGATTAAAGCAAAGCAATAAAACTCAATCTACCTAACCATTTGGCTACACTATAAATTATCAACTAATTGGCATAAACTCTGTGGAAAATTACCACAGTGTGGGTCGCAAATTTTAATCAGTATTTAGGTTTGTAATTCAAGAACGTCTGTCTCAATTTCAAACTCCCATTACCAAGTCTTTTATATATTACTTTTACTTTTATTATCATTACTCTGCGGAAGTGGATGAGGGGTTGAAGTGAATTTATCTAAGAATTCATGATTATGGTCCATCTTTGGATCTGTATAAGTTTAGGTAACCAAAAGTTGACAAAATGCAAAAAAAAGAGTTTTAAAAGTAAAATTTGGGAATGGGTCTTTGAACTTGAGATTAGTTTAAGTATTTCATGAATTGAGTGAATAACTAGCTCAAGTTGAAATGGTGTGGAATGTGGACGAGTGGAGGATGACAAGTGCGTCCCATTTCTCCTTAATACAGGCGACACTTTCCCCCTTTCTTTTCCATGTTTGCTTAGATATGCGATCCAAATCCTTCCTTCAGCCTCCTGTTTTGAAAATCAAGTTTTAAAATCTCCTCTCTGACGTTTCTAGCTCCAACTCCAAACTTTAAGTCGTTTCTTTGCACTCTTAAAGGAGCTGCTGGAGTTGATGGAAAAGTGATTGAGAGCACTTGGCAGATGGAAAGCGATCAAATAAGAAGAAATTGTAGTTGTGCTCCCACAGAAAGGGTTGATTCCCAGAGTCAGCAGTTAGTTTTGCATTGATGAAAGTTAGATGTTGTGTAAATACGATATCAAATGGCTTAAAGGAAACTCTGCAATATTTGACATGAGATAGTCCCAAATCCTATTTTCATTGTGATGATTTACAATCAGAACATTTACACATTGCACACAAAAACTTATGATTTTGTAGCTTTATTCAAAGGCTGTTGCTTTACTTGATTTCTTTTTCTTTTGTTGTATTCATATTCTTTGGTTGTTATTTACTTCATACTTCATTACTTTCATCTTTAAACATCCGGAACAACTCAAAGGAAAAGAAGATAGATATTTTTGGTTTGACTTTCTCTAAATTTAGAACACCCCTACCTGAGTTTTTCATGTATATATATCCAAAATAGATAAAATGAAAAGCTGTTTTTGTGTGAAAATAACAACTAAAATTAGAAAGTGTAAATATTTTCGACAAACAGTGAAAACGTCTCAATTCCCTCACCACATTTGCACAGACGCCAAAGAAAAGAGATTAAGATGTTGCATAAGATAGCATCAACTGATTAGTTTCTGGAAAAAAGCTGCTGCTACTTGGGGGCAATAAATTTAATCATAAATAGTTTGATAACAAGTAAAAACAGGGGAAAAGTTGTTTATGAGTTGGGTTGTTGCTGATTTCACCAAACTTAAACTTTTTCTTGTGCACAAACAAGTGTGAGAGAGACTTTCATCGCAACCGATACAAGCCTAAGATTGAGAAAAGATTCCCTTCTTTTGATAAATCCCATGATATTTCCACTTGATATACTTACGTACATGGATCCACTAATCCGCATACAGTATTAAATACAGTTTCTAAACTAAAAGTAGAATCTGATATATTTCTTTCGGTCTCTGCATGAGATTTCTAAAACCTGTTCATTCCTTCTCAGGCCCAAATTCAACTTTCCCCAATCCTATTTTCTCTTGGTTGGTTTCAAGACTTTTTATATTACATTTAAGGAATTGGTATGAAAAGTTTGCAATGCTTATATGCTTTTGTTTCGTGGTTTCTACTCTTGGACAAATTTACAACATGCAAAAGTAGAATTTTCAGTAGAAATGAATTTGTGCAAGTTTGGCTGCTGCGAAATTAAATGGGCAAGCAATTTAAAACATTCAAGTGGAAACTTGGCATCTTTGATCTTTCTTTGAATTTTTATCCTGAAATCACCAGAGTGTACACTAGGAAAAGAAAGAAAACTGTGCGTTACCTCCGTTTAGTAACAGTCAAACAATCGAAAACTAATGTCAAACAAATAACACCAAAATAGCTTTCTTTTTGCATCTGCATGCAAACCAATGTTCAGTTTGGGGCAAACTGATTTATTTTGTTTGGAAATGTTCTTCTTGGAATAGAACGTGTGGCTCAAGATATTGTTGTTCCCTGACGTTTAATTCGTTGGAAGGGTGACTATATGGAAGAACTCAAGTTTTTATTGTAGATTCCACCAGACATTTTACAGGGATTATTTTATTACACAAAAGTTTTGATACTCAATTGGAATGGAACACAACATTGTGCATTTCTGGTACACTAGTAAAAAGCTGAAAAAATAAAAAGATTTGTAGGCTAAAACTTTTAGAAGAAATGTCAGTTGGCTTTCTCTGTTAAAGGATGTAAGTAAGTGACATTTTCTTTTTAGTCTTTTGACCCACCCAAGGTCTTAAAATGAGAGTTTAGTCAAGAAAATTGAAAAGAGAGTGAGTTGAAATGCTTTTTAATCAAAAAAGAGAAGGGTTGAGTAATTATATGAACTCAATATAGTACATATTCGTTGGGGAAAGTTCATATCCCACGCTGAGGCTTTTTATCCACAAACATACATGAGCTGACTACTTCTTATGAAAAGTTGTCTCTATTACTTTTTCCAACTCATCTTGTGGCAAAATTAACATGTCTCAAGCTGTGGAATAATAATATGAGATAATGTTTTAAACAGTAAATAAATTTACATGTTTTTCATATTCCGGAAATTAACTTTCACTCCGTCTATTCAAGCATGTAGATTTAAAAGTAAATAAGATTGTGGCTAAGTTCTAGTCTCTCTAGTACTTTGATTTCTATTCAGAATTGAAAACTCTTCAATGTAGTAGAGCTTAGCTCATTAAAAGGACGAATATCGCGTCTTGTTTAATTTTGTAATAGGATCGAGTCAATTATGTTACTCTCTTTGAGCGAATATTTATTTAAACCCCTTCTTTAGTTGGAAGTGAGATAGTGACAAGTGGAGAGAGTGAAATGTTGATTAATGATGTTTGAGTAGACGGATTTTGTGTAAAATACT
>JAQIXN010001866.1:0-14874 GCA_034698145.1 Proisotoma minuta
ATAGGAAAATTTAAAAATAAAGTGCATTTAGGTGGCTTTTCCAATAACACTCAATTCTCTATTCTTCAGGTTTCAAAGCTTGAAAATAGAGGGAGTACAAATGACTAATGTGCAAAAACCGGAAAAGTCAGAATTTGTTTCCTGTTTTCATGGATAATAAAAGTTTGAGGTTTAAGGTTTATACAACGAGTTTATTTATGAAGTACAAAGTAAAGCAATGCAAGTCTTACAATAAAATTATATGCCAATAAATCCATTTTTGTTTATTTCAGTTGTTTAATGAGATTTTGCTGAAAGGAATTTGTTTTTCTGTGCATTTTTTTATTTAAAACTTCTGTCTAAGAAGTAGAAAGACCCCCTTCTTATCCAAAACCCTTTTAAATTGCCCGATTTTTAAAATTTTAAAAGTGGGAACTTGTTTATTTGCTCTCAAACTCAAATTGAATTCTAACACTTTGATCACACCCCCCGAAGCCAACACCCAATCATCCGAAATCCTTTCTTGTATGCGAAACAAAACTGAGGAGCTTGTGTCTTTGGTCGCTTCTAACAAATTGGCTTTTGATCAGATGCCATTATTTGGTGCCACTGAGGTACAATAAGTGAATATTTGTACTGGAATAAAACAAAATCAAAATTTTACTCCCAGATAACACTTTACACGTGTAAAATCCGCTTGTCTTTGGTTTTACTTTACATTCCATTATCAATGGTCGGTAAAAACACAAAAACATGCCCTTTTAATGCTTTTTATGCTGTTTTTGCTCTCTTAGTTTTATTTAGATCTTATTGCGTCTTTGGCAAAGTGAGATGCAAATTCCCTGGTAAAGATTAGACTATGCTCTCTTATTAAAATTGACTTTACGCTAAGAACCTTTCTAATGCATTCTGCGTTGAAATTTTTCAAATTTTTTTAATTTTTTTTTAATTTTTTTTTTAATTATTTTAAGAAATTTTATTTTTTTGGAAATAAAGCAAGTAAGCAAATACAGCAGCTTTTTTCAAATTCTATTTCCAGCAAAAAAAAAGCTCTCTAAAGCAAAAACAGCAAACGCATCTCAGCACAGCAGCCAAAACACTGTCCATTATATTAAAATTAAATTTATTTAAGACCACATATAAGTAGCATAATGTATAATCCAAACATGCGTCAATTTATCACAAATCCAGCCTTGGGCAGATTTAATATAATTCAAACACTTTCCTTTGTTTTATCCTAATCCCCTACTTCCAATAGATATTCCGCAAATAGTGGAAATCTCTCCAGCTATTGACACAAATTTCAATTAAGGGATAAGATTTCAACTGGAAAATGAGATTTTAAAATTCTATTCACGCATTTCTCTACAATTTATATGTTTACTATCAAATCCAAAATTCAAGTGGAACATAAGCAATTAAAGGCATCTTTTTCTTTAGTTTTGCAATCTAGTTTTGCTTTATCACAGATATTTTTGAATATTATGCTATTTGCAACTTTATTATGCTATATTTAAAGGCAAACTTCATTTACCCAAAGTAACCCAATTATTTGCTAATCCCCTAGTAAATAAGCAACAGCCAACAAGCAGATTTATTAAGTACAAAGCTCAATTATGTGCCAACAATCATCCAGCTCACTGGTCTGCTAATTTATTCAAATTATGCTAATTGCAAACAAAAGAGCTGCTCAGATTACTGTCCTTTTAGAACTTGAAATAGATTCTAACATAATAAACTTTGAATCTAGGGATTTAAACATTATTCCATTTATTATAAGGAAAATAAATTACATACCATTACAATTTTTATCATATTTTTAACATTGTCATCCATAATTGGTAGATACGCCCTTAATATCTGTGGTTTAAGGTAATTATTGGGAAAATAATGCAATTTTCCCAAAAATACATGCTACTAACACTTTAGTTACTCGGAGTGAGGAGAACTACATCCTCCCCCGCAGAAATCTGAGGAGGAACTGGACACGAGTAACTTATTGCTACGAATTTGAAGGGGAAAGTGAAAAGTAGGGAAGGGGAAAACTGAAACCCTTAAAAAGTTATGTAAACCAGTTTTTACCCCAAATAAACCAATTGTTGCTGACTTCTAAAAAATAGATTTTTTCCCTTAAATGGACAGTGAAAGCAAGCAAAAAGTAAAAAATAGAGACAGAGATTTGTCATATTTATAATCCATTAAATGAATTTTGTTGCAAATTCCTTTAAAATGTGAGTTTTGTATTCAAAGGTCAACGAAATTATTCTCAGGCTAGTTTTTATATAGTAACTATTTAAGCTAGCAATTTTTCTCTTTAGTTTTGTAAATTTTCAACTTGGAAATTAAAATATTGCATTAGTATTTTAAGAAGTTTTTTGAAGTTTTTTGAATATGCTATAATTATAATTAACTTGTTAACGTATTTAAGTTTCTAGCACCTTAACATGGGGAATTTAGTAGCAATTGAGTACAGATCTTCAAACTTTTCAGGTAATAATCAGGTAATGCTAAGTTTAGTATTCAATTTTTGAAAACTATTTTGAAATTAATAATTAAAAATATTTTTTATATATTTTTATATCAATACTTCTTCAGAAAATTTAGGAACTAATTCCTCCTCATCGTCGTAATCCTCCTCCTCATCGTAATTCTCCTCCTCTTCGTTTGCAAATATTCTAATTAGCTCCTCATCATCAAACTCATCGTCCTCCTCCTCCTCATCCTTTATTGCTTCATTAGTTAGCGTTAGTTCTTCCTCACTGTCGTCCTCCTCCTTCTCCTCCACCTCATCTTCCTTGGAAATTTTTGGAATTGGTGGCTCTTCATCGGGTTTTGTAATGTAGACTTGAACCAGCGTTTTGCTGCAACATGGTTTAGGACTCTCACTTTCTTCTTCTTGGTTACTGGGGTAATTTAATGGTTCTTCCTCTTCTTTTTGAAGTTGAAATCTGATACTTTTTGCACTTGGAATCAATCGAAATTCTTTTCCTGATCTTGCCTTAAGACATCCACTTTTTACAGGTGTTTCCACTTGAATAGCAGTTGGTTTGGGTTTTTTCCTTCTACCCTTTACCGGACTGTTGGGTTGGTTCGTCGTTATCTCATTTATGTAAAACGTTATTAGCGGTAACTGTAAAAATAATGTTGGCTAGTAAATTCAAGTGGTAAAAATACAACAGCTCCAAAAATCCCATTACGTTCAAATATTTCGGATCCAACAACATGAATTGTAAAAAAGGTTACGGTCAATTTACATGCCAATAACTTGACCTCGAAAAATCATTTGATTTTTGACTTTATTTTGCCTATATAAAAAACCAAAGACAAATCTTTCCATGACACATTCAAAAATCCTGAATCCCATGCTGTTTCAATTTGCAAAACATGACAACAAATCCCTTTCCTTTTAATTTGTAATCTCTAAATAATGGGACTTTCAAAGCAGGTCTTAACTACAAAAGAATTTTGTCGAATTAAATACCAGAGGAATGTAGGCTGCAAAGAGAACGCTCAGGATGTAAAAGTAGGGGGACCTGTAGCACAAATTTTTAGTATTTATTTAAGGATTACCCCAATTAACACCACTCTCAACTTTATTTACAACCACTCTCCAATTATTTACTCACCGCTCATTGTTTTCCGCTTCAACTCCTCCATTCTCCTCGAATTCTTGAAACGAGTCGTCCAAACTTGTATTTTTATAGATACTCCATAACGTCCCAAATGGCACCCAGAAAAGTATAAATGTGACAGAATTTATGCAGATGTAACGAAGGCGTAGGATTTTCCTTTTGCTTCTGTTTGTCTTGCAATAATCCTATTTATAATGGAAAATTAGAAATTACGTATATTCTGCATGCAAATGTTAAGTACCGATGTTTTGTTGAGTATTTGACATTTTTGACGAACTTTTTTAAGCTCTAAAATTTTATAAAAATGTAAATTAATAGTTAAGGGAATTAAGAGTTATTACCATAAAGAAGATAAAGCGGGACCAGCACATGGAAAATCCCAGCTCTATAATACTCATAATGAATCCCAAGATAAAAATCTTCCAAACTCGAGCTCGACTTGAATAAATTGTAAAATAAATATATTTATCTCAAACCGTTATTTTGTTTTACCTCGATGCATATCATCTCTACTTGCCCACAAGGATTTGTAACAGGTACCAAATCAGAAGCCAAAATGATAGGAATGGCTGCCGAAATTGAGATAAACCAAATAAAGAATAACAACGTTTTCGCAATACACGCTCCAACAAAGTAATTTTCGAAAAAACTCCGACCCCTTTCGTAACTTAGTCCAGCAACTCCCAAAGAAATCAGGTTTATGGTGACATCTAAATAAGCAAATGCAAAATTAATATAGTTTTGGATTTGTTTTGAAGTTTTAACCGAGCCAAAATAAACTTACTCTTCAAATATAAAAATAGGCTACACATCCAAACATGATTGAAAATTTTATCCAATCCCATAATCCAAAGAGACAGAAAAAGTGAAGTCCAAATAGAAATTAAAGCCTACAAGCCAATAATTTAAGGCATTTTATGCATTTGTGTTATTGGAATTAACATCTTGTTACCAATTGTACAATCATGCAGCCCACTGGCCTGTAAATTTATTCAGATTATGAAAATTATGTTTAGAAGGACACTAAGGAAGCTATTTTTACCTTAATCTCCTCAATACAATGGATGACAGGAGGCCAGTATTTATAACCACTAAAACTGATGAAATGGTCCATATTGAAATAGGAAATGCCGTAATTTTTGATCTCGAATCCTCACAATCGTTTGCACTTGAATTGAAATGAGTTGAATTCATTTTGGGAATAATATAGTCTAAATTACTTTTGCTAAAAGTTGATTAGAAACTAGATTTAGATTTTTCTAGATAAAACTAAATATTGCAGAAATATATATTTTTTTTGTGTTCTTTTCTGTTGTGGCAAAACCGTTTATCACGTACACGCTTGTCACATATTAACGTTTTTTGTTTAACAGGTAAGTAACAGGTACACAACAGGTACAATTAGAGGTACAAACTCAGTTTACAACAGTAAACTGAAAATATATTTTTGGGAATTTAGGGTGGTGAGTCAATATATCTGTTCTGGGACAAAGGCGGAGTGAGACTGACGATGAGTTTTGTTACTTTCTCCTCTGAATTGAGAGGAGAAATTCTCATTTTGGTGAAAACACTTTTACAGTGGGGTAAAATCTTACTCATTTCAGTTAAGCAACAGAAATTGTTTCATATAGTTTTTTTAGGATATAGAGAGTGTTGTTCGTAATTATTTTATGAGAACCATGATTCTAATGGAAATTTAGTAAACCGGTGTTCTGCTAATTTGTAAACCTTTGCTAATTTTCCATGAAGTCAAAGTAGCATTGAAGGAAAGCTGCAATTCCAAAAAGAAAAGATCATAGAAAAACAAGGCCAAAATGAAGGAGATTTTGAATTTGGTTTGATTTTATTTGAATCATTTGCATTTTTTGATAATTGAACCATTACATATAAATTAAACATGTCCAAAGGGATAAAGGCGATTAAAAATTTAATCTCAAAATAATTTTCTTACAATAAACTAAATATTATACTGTAAGGATTTCCAAACACATAAATCCACACAAAATGTAACAAACTTTACAGAAATATGAACAGACAGTTTAAAATGTTAAGAGAAACAGTTCTAAACTGGATGAAAACAAAAGAGTATAGGTAACCACTGAAATGAGTTTTCACCTTTGACAATACTTATTTACAACTTATAGATTTATATTTTTTTCTTCAATCTGTGAAAAAATATAATAATCCCAATATCTAAAAAGGTCCAAAACTCCCAATATCCAAATATTCATCTATTTTTTTCATTTTGTTTACAGACAGACAAACAAAATGCTGCCACTTTAAATTTAGGCTTAACCTGGATACTTAATGAAATTTGTCTGAGCACTCACCATCCAACACTATGGCCCATTTTCAGCTCCTCGGCTTTCAAACCAAATCCTTGAGTGATTTTGGGGTGCAAAATCACCGCAAACCACAAATTGAGTTAACCTCGGGTACTCCATAACGCATAATTATCGCAAAACAAGAATCCACTGATCTTAAGTAACAAAACAAAGATTTTTCAGTCCGCTTAAAAATTTATTAGTTTTCCTTTAAAAATAATTATTTTATGGAACTCTGCTAGCTTGCTTGTTTTAGCAATGTGAATTTCGAATTGTAACAAGGGAGCAAGCAACAAATTTTATCCTGGGTTCTGTTTCTTTAAGATGAATGAAAGTAGGCAAATAACAAACATAAACTTGTAAAAAATTTCGAGATATGTTTTCTCTTTTACAAGTAATTGAAAGTCTGTCCTTTTATTCACTTTAAGGAAAAGCAACCAAATTAAGTGAACTTAAACCTAATAGCTTTTAGAAGATAAATAGAAATGGAGGTTGCACCTTGCATTTATACCTTGCAACCATACCTTGCAACCATACCTTGCATTTACTTTTCAGAAGCCAAAAATAGCAAAGGGGTGGTAAATTGACTCTTTCAAAAGGTAAGCTACTTGTGACCAACTAATTAGAAAACGTTGAAATGAGAATTTTTCAAATAGTATCTTGAAAAACCTAATGTTAGGAGGTGTTGTGGTCATAATTTTGTGTTGCTGTGTAAAGCTTAATAAATTGCAACTACTGAGTCAAACTTTTATGACTGAGTAATTCTCTACACATATTATCAGTTAACTAAAGACATTTGATGAAATTTTATAACAATTGCTACTAAACGGTTTGATTTCTAATCACCGATCCATTCAAACATTCTAAAAGAGAAACTTTGGAACTGCCAACTTTTCTATTGGTTTGTTTTGTTTCTCATCTTGCTGCAGTTTATGGCAAATCAAGATACATTGAATACTCAATAATTGAGTTATACCCTCAGTTTTCCCTGATGTCCATAAGTAGTATTAAATGTACTTAAGCTTGACGAAAGATTATTACGTCAATCTGTTTTGAGAATTACCCTTGTTTTTCCACAGTTTCCCAAACTGACGCAAAAGTGCCAGTTTTTGCTGCCTTTTAAATTTTGAAAAAAATCTCAACGTAGTGAATATTCTAACATATTGTTCTATATGTTTGGGTATGTATCAAAAATTATATTACATGTTCATAAATAAAATCAATTAGTCGTAATTGACAATTATATAGTTGAGTGAATCACTTTTAGTTGGATACAAACTTCATTAGTTTGCTATGCAGTGTCTACACTAAAAATTAAAAAGCATGTAAAGAAACGTGATAAAAACTCATTGACTAACAAGCCTGGGTTTTACTTGTTCATGTATATACATCAAATCAAATTAGCTATACAATAAAAAGGATGACAATAGGAAACTTGATCACCAACGTGGACGAAATATTCATGGAAAATATAGTGAAGTGCTTTTGTAAAATCTAATTACCAAAATATTTGGCAAATGTGGGCTGACACTTGACAGACATGACAATGGGAAAAATATAAGCAAAACGTAGAAAAAGCGAGCAACAATTTGATTTTAAGTAAACAATATTGGTCCCAAAAATCTTTCAAAACAATTATCTGCAAAATTGCAACTTATGAGATTTTTACCATGTATAAAATAGAATATACACCAAGTTGTTTATCAAAGTATTAACAATTTAAGGTAACTTTTGAGTAAGGAATTATTTTGACCAACAAAGCATTGTAATCTTTAGTCAATTGTTCATCATATTCTATTAGTTCTATTGACTAAAGGCTCACCAAGAAAACAATAGTATAGATTAGGATTAGTAATGTGAGAAAGGTCTTTGTCGCTATATTGCGCATCACACTGCGGACTTATAAACTGGTAATTTATAAAAGTGTTGTCTTCGGCAAATTTGATTTGTCGTAATGAGATGGTCGTAATGCAAGTATAATGGTCCATTAGACAGGAAACAAAAGGGGTGAATTTGAGCCAAAAGAGATAATTTTAAATATGCAATCTATATAAAACATGTATGTAAGGCAACCTAAACATTATTTTCTCTTGATAATTTTATCGGCAATGGAATGTTTTGGGAAAAGTAAAAATTGGGGTGAAAATTATTCCCTGAAAACATTCTTCGCTGATGGATTGTTTCATGCTCAATCACCTCTCTCCAGTCGACCTACAAACAGTGCGTATCAACTTTCTCCGTCATCTTGTTCTTAACCCCTCATTCTAGTTATACTCTTAAATTTCTCACTAGGTTGACAACCAGTATAACATTTCAAATCTTCCAATTAATTAAATTAGGCACATTAACCTGTTGTGATAACTAAATGAAAAAGACTTCCCTTAAACCTTACCCGGCACAACAATTATTTCACACTCTAATTTGAACTAATTTCGTAAGTGTCATTTTTCATCTTATATAATTATATAGTTAATCAAACTCTTAAAAAATTTAGACCTTTTGTGAAGTGTTATTTAAAGTTTGACTTTTCCAGCTTTTCAAGAACAAATGTATTTTGAATTAGAAAATTCAGACGCATTTATTAAATTGAATCAAATTAAATACATGATTAATTTTAAACTAGTAATGATGGAAAATTTACAATTGTTTAATTGATTTTGTCCCTGTCATTTACTGTCATTAAGCTCAGATCTGCAAGTGTCAAATTTCAGCAAAATTATACCTAGTATCAGTAATTCATGTAATCATCTAATTAAAATTAATTTACACGCCACTTATTATTTCATTATTTATAACAAAACCTGTTGATAAAATAGTCTATGTTGATTCAGCTATTCAGTGTGGATTCAGCTAGATATTAGACATTTGGTCAGTTGGCATCATTTTGCATGGTTTACATTCTTGTAAAATTGTGACGCAATTCTAATACATATTTTCTCTTGGACAATTCAACTCCATTTTGAGAATTTGAGACCTTGGACGTTCTCTAGTTTTTCCCTCGATATTGATATGATACCAGCTTGATATTTTCAATTCTTTGAAAATAATTGGATATTTTGTCTATGCGGAAAATTTGGCGAATTTAGCAAACAAAGAAGACACGTAAGAAATTATTTTATTTTGTTACGAGCTCTGACATTTCTTCGAAGTGAAAGAGTCAGTCAAAAATTGACTTTGATATCAAATTGCCTTTATATAAAGTGTTTCTGAAAACCCTTTTGATCATCACTAAAATTATTTTGTTTGTTTGATTTTTTGAAATTTCTAGATGAAAAGACTAAACTAAGTACATATAAACATGTTGTTTTGTTCGGATCAAGATTGTATTCAAATATAACTAAGAGTTAACCAACCATAAATTTGCATTTATTCAATATTTAGTATTCAACAGAAAGCATTTTTTAAATGCATCATATTAAGATAAAAGCAAATCGATGGAGAGGATCATTTATCTTCTATTAAGTATTTAATTAATAATTCATTCAATTTTCAGTAGCTGCATAGTAATTTCCTTGCAATAGCAGTTTTAAACAGAAATTCAAAAATTATTTAGTAAATTAGTAACACTGTACAATTTTTTAAGTGTAAAATGACGAGTTTTTTGTCACGTCAATAGACATTGATTGCCCAAATCGACACCCTGAGAAGTAATTAAAATTTCAGCTCAATTAGTTTAAAATTGGTTTCAGAATCATGCCCAAAATCAAAACTTGATCAGTTCGAAAAAATGTTTGTCTTCACTTTGAGTTAGTCTCCTACAAAAAACGGGAAATGGAGATTGTTGTTGAAGAAAGTATAGAAAATAAATAACTGGATTGAGTCTTTTGGGGTAAACTCGGATTTTAGGATTCGTTGTTTTCTATTAACCCATTTTACGTCAATCTATCCCTAAATCCGACATCTTATTTTCCCTTTGTCACATTCTTACCCATGTTTTTTACGATTTTGAAGCTTGTTTTAATAGCCGATTTTGTAAATTTTGAAGTGGATGAAAGCTTTTTTCATGTCAAATTAAATTAGATACAAAGGTGAAGTGGATAGTTGTTGGTCTCTAATTTTTCTCATCTGAAGGCTTGATTAATTAGGACAGAAAAATAAAGGAATTTAGTAGTATACAGACAAGACAAGATTATTTATTTGCACTATTTATACAATTAATAAATTTGTTTGGTCTCTAAACGAGAAAGCAAACGTGTTGAAGTTCGAGCTTATGTCCCCGAGAATTTAATAAATTCTAATTTAAGTGCTTCGGCAGCTTCAGTCGTGTGCCATATCTCGAAGGATCACATCAAACTTTAAAGCACTTTCTCTCTTGGAATTTTAAAACGAAAAAGATGGAAGAAAAGGTATTCTTACTACATTTTTTTTCAATTTCTTTCCAAAACAATAAATCAATTTAAATTTTGCTTACAGAGAGAAAGAGAAAAGAAAGGCCGCTTATGCAAGAAGGAGAAACAAACCAAATCACCGTAAGACTCAAGATAAAAGCATTGTTTTTTTATTTTTTTGATTTGAAAACAGAGATGAAAACATGATCAACAAGCCCCCCTCAGTTACAAAACAATTCCCTCAACAACAAAACCAGCCCCAAGTTACTAATTCGGAGTACGTAATTAATAAAAATAATTTGTCCACTAATTTACTTTTGTTAAATAGAGACGAACTTGGAGAAACAACTGAAGTCGGAATTTTTTCTCGACAAAGAGCACCAACTCCATATCCAGAAGGAGCTGAGGCAAGTTTGCGATTAAAATTCAGCTTAGAACGGAACAAAAATCTCAAGAGCCCATCGCGCCCTCCGCGCTAATCATTAATTACCAACCAAAATCGCTTGTAACAACTAGAAAAATTACATCGATTATATTATGCTAGTTTATGGTCCGTAAAAACATTTTTCATTCATTTCACAAAGAGAAAAGTATTTATTTTTTGTTTTTAACAAAGTAAGTTCAATTCGTTGTCAACTTCAGAGTTAATATTTCTTATTTCCTATACTTTTTGGTTCTAAAAGGCTCATTTTTATCCTACATTTCTTAATTTACATTATTATTTACATTTTAAATGAAATTATGTAAGTTGGTTGCTAAAGTTGGCTAAATAAATAGATTTTGCGATGCAAAGTTATATATGAAATATATGAAAAGTTTACAGCTTCATAAATAAAACGTGAAAGTTTAAAATGGTTTCAAAAACACTATATACCATATTTGTAAACAAAATTGTTTACAAAAGCATGTCAAAAACAAAAAAATCTCAAATCAGAATAGGATTTCAGTAGCATAAAATGAACAGAAGTAAAATCTTTTCCAAACCCAGACTCTAACCAGATGAGATAAAACACCAGGAGAACTTGCTTTCTCCATATTTCATAAATTGAGGACAAGTTGGGAAAAGTAAAAGAGCAACTGCAAAGACGGGGAAGTTGAGACATTTGAGACATTTCCTCACCTTTCACCATTAAATTCATGACATTTTGTACCCTCATCCGAAATTTAGGATGGAAAGAAAGAATGAAAGAAAAAAGGGAAAGGGGAGAAAGAATATGGCCAATTTATGTCTTCCAAAGTTCCAATATATAATTATGTTTACTATCATAGCTTTGCAAACTTAAAATGTTATTAGGTGAAGTTTTCATAACCAAAAAGTGTTCAAAATAAGTGTATGTGTTCAGTACTTTACAAATCCTAATATGAATAAATTGTCTAAAAATTTTTTGTCTCTTCAAAATCAAATCAAACTCAAATTAAATGGGAATCTATGCGGTTGTCAAAACGGAAGCCTCAATTTGAGGACACTTCCTAGTTTTTGATAAACAACAATATTTTACCTTTTTGCCTTTTTGAAAAAAAAACAACCGCAAAACCGAGTTTTAAGAATTTGCTGTACTGGCAATTATAGCACAATTTCAACTAATTCGTAATGAACGATTCATACAAAAGTATCAAGTTTGACATACAAACTGTAGAGTTTCCTTTCAGTAAATGAAGTTATATTGTATATTCTGTAAGTGAGTTATGACTCTAGTTTTGTTAGTGTGGTATTAAACTATTACATTTTCTCTATCGGTTTTCAACGAGGACCTACTCTTACGAAGAATAGAGGATAATTACACAGGTTATTTGTCTTATTCTAAAGAAGTTGGCAAGAAATCTTAAAATACGTCAGAATTAAGACAAATCCCACATTCATTTGAGGTATAAAATGATTCCTTTCCAAGTCCAAACAAAATTAAGCTTCTCAATCATTACGGCACGTTGCAAATTGATTTCTTAAATACACTTTTAGAATGGCCTTATAACTATTTAAAATATTACAAGGCAATGTAAAAAGTGTCTTTAAAAAATCAAAAATCCAAAGATGAACACACCGCTGCAAATATGGAGCTGAAGTTGAAAGTTTAAGCTGTTACTCTTTCCCCTGTCTATTGAATACTGAAAGGTGGATGTGGACATTTTTCAGTTGAATGAATATATAATTTGAACAGGATCAGACAAATAAATTAGATTTTCACAAGCTTTTAGCTGCTGACATATTTCATTGTGTTTAGCCCAACCTTTTAGAATGAAAGTCCAACATAAAATTGAACGAAAAGAACTGAAATTGAACAAAAAATGATGAAAAAAGAAACTTGGTCAGAAGCATAAAAAACAAATACCATTTATATAAAATTAAATCAGATAAAAATCTGACAACTTCTTGAGCTTTAAGAATATAACAAAGGGATGATTAAGATGGAGAAAGTGAGTGGGCTGCACGACAAATAATCCACCAAAATTAACTTTCGACGCAGTCAGTATAAGTTCTATACAAATAAGGGTCCAATTTATAGTTTGTGATTCGTGACATTTAGAAAACACAATACAATCCAGAGTTTGTCCAAGGCAAGGGATTAATTATAAACCCCAAAATATTGTATTCTTTAGCCATTGTAACTTGTAATGTCCATTACTTTTACATCTATTGAACGAAAGCTTAAGGATAAAGCAACAGTTTAGAAAAAGATTAGAAATGTGAGAACTGACAAATGTGAGAAAGATGACAAATTTTATCAACAAAAAGAAAACGTTCCCCTGCCTGTATTCCTTTTTAAACATTATTTATACATTGTTTTACTTAGAGATTTGTAGATGCAAATATTTTTACTCATAAAAAAATGGGTCAAAGTCAAAAGTAAGCTGTCAAAATTGGATTGAGAAGGCAAGGGAAAGTTGAGAAAAATAAAAGTTGGGGTGCTGATTTTGCGATTTGTGTGTTGTCATCTAGATTTGCCACGTTCCCTGCTCACTAGTCTTTCTCCTCTCAATCCCTATGGACTAACCACTCAAACGTCTCAAATTTCCCTAAAACTTTACCTTACTACAAGAAAATAAATAAGTTAAGCAAGTGTTTAATTGAAAATATTAAACAAAATATATTTGGTCACAACTTCACAACTTTTCCGGAAAATTAATTTGTGCAATTGGATTCTACAAGTATAGAACCTTTTTATCATTTTCAGTTCTTCATATAAGTTCAATATCTTCCCTCTTGTTTTGTTAATCAGTTATTAATATTAGGAACATATCCGATTTTCGTTGAAAAATTATTTAAATGAAAAATGAATCTATCGACAAAACTCCCTGAGAAAATAAGTTCTATTGAAGCAAATTTGCACACTGCGTTTGTTGTACTTGGAATTATGCTAACTATGTTGTATGTCTGGGCTATTCACGAAGAAATCGAAGGTAAGCATCTTTTTAATAGATTTTTTATATAATTTATTGCGGCCAGAATTTAACATGCTGAATCAAAAGCTGATACCATTTAAGTTAAGTCTGAACGACGAAAAAGCGTTATAATCTGGTATTAATGCTAGATTTTCACAAAATTAAATTAATTTTTAAACTTTTCACTCTTGATTCAGATCGAGAAGCAAATAGAGAGTAATTTTCGCAATCGGATACTTTTCATATAACAGAAAAAATCGGGTTTTGAAATGGAGCATTCTTTGGATAAAAATGTAAGATAAATATTTGTTTGCATGTAAAATTTAATATTATGCCTGACCGTAAAAAATAGGAAATTTAAAGGAATTTAAAAACAGTTATTTTGGTTATTGGCAAATTACAGTTTTAAATATTTGCAGTTATTAGGGGTGCCAGTTCGGCGATTTCGCTCTCTCCCAGTTGCAAAGGAATTGCAAGCTAGAAAGAAAGTTGGATGGGCAAGTCCTGTTAGAGAATTTCCCCTCACCATAGTCCCCGTAGAAGTACAGGTCCACCCTCCACCCCCTGACCTTAACCTTGACGTTGATATTAAGGATCTTGAGCCCCCGGAGGAGATTCAAGATATTGTTATCCCTCCACCTCTCCAGTTTCAATCCGCGGGTCCTTTGGTTTTTCAGACCCCTGAAATTGTCGTTCATGATGAGGATGACAAAGAGATTAAACTTTTGGATCACGGCATTGCCCCTAAGGGTAACTTACCAACGGAAACAAATTTTCTTCAGGTATTTGACATACTTCCGCCCCCCGTCGAATCTGACCCTGAACAGCAGCAACAGATTCCAGAATATGTAAACATTCCGCCACCTGAAAATTTTTTTGATGATGATGTCGAGGACACACTTCCTTATGTAGATGATTATGAGGATGATGACATTGACGCTGATGATGACGCTCCTATACTACATCCACCTCCTCAGTTTGAAGATGATGAGATATTTGTATAGCTCTCAAAAGATTGCTTTCAGTTAGCAAAAAAAGCAATTACAGATTTTATTGTTGTCACCTAAAACCTAAAACTATGCCTGAGTACCTAAATTAATCTAGTTGATTATTAAGGGGTGAAACCCCTTTATAAGATGGCTCTGTCCGTCTGTCTGTCTGTCTGTCTGTCTGTCCGTCTGTCTGTTCGCACGATAACTCTTGAACAAATTAACTTTTTTGCGTTCTGTTTTT
>JAQIXN010001867.1:0-14861 GCA_034698145.1 Proisotoma minuta
ACTTTCCTTATTTTGAGTTTTTTTTAATTTCTATTCAGCTTTAAAAATATTGATTGGAAATTTAAATTATAAATAAATTCATTTGTTTTTTAGTCAAAAACGTTTCTCCTAAAGTGATCCGATTTTTCACAGAACAAGAATTTATTATTTTTATTAGCGTTTTATCCAAGTAAATTGCACTAGTTATAATTTTAAAGATTCATTCATTCATTCATTCAAATACATTGTAAATTTGTTTACTACGCAATTATTGTGTATTGGACACTGATCTTAAAATAATTTTCCATTTAAATCAGAGACTGGACCGTTAGCTAAACGTATTGCTCAAAAATAAGGAAGCATTTCGGCAAAATTTTTATCCTGATTTTCATTTTCTTCACAATAAAATTAAATTGGTACATAAGTGAAGATGGAATTAGTAAAATCACATCTATCTAATTTGTTCATTTTTTTATTCTATTGTTGAAATATTATGGAATTAGATACAAATACTATTTAAGAAAATAATAAAATATACAATCTTGAATATTTTGATCTTTCAATTAGTTTATTTCTCTATTTGACATGCTCATCCAAATTAGTCATTTGAGAAACACTAAAACAAACTGCGGTTCGACCCCCAGCATAATCAAGTCTTCTCTCCATTGATCCCAATTTACAAAATATCGCTCCAACGATTCCACTCAATACTAAAGACTGAAGCCCAACAAATATCCAAAGCCATAGCGTCCCATTGTCTTCTTCTAGTTTCGTCACTTTTTCCACTTCCACAAGCCTCACTTTCTCCTTCTTCTCCCCGAAAAGACTGACGTTGACACCCTGTCCCTCGATGGCGTCGACCATATGCTCCGGAAGGACATGGAGAAGGGTCGTCGCACTTCCACAGGGCGACCTCGCCCCATATCGTTCCTCATGATAACTCAGATAACATTTACAAGCCAGTGTCACTTCAACTGCCCCGTAACTTTGAGGTGGTATTAATCTGTCTGATTCTCCCTCGCATTTTATAAGTAGCGTGCTGATGCGATTTCCAGTCACGATAAATCGCGATCCAGAGACGCGTCGAATTATGGGGAATATTTGACTAATATTTGACACCCCCTTGTCACAGGTTAGGTCACAACGCTCCCTTACATTTATTGTTTGGAGGGAACTGTTTATCAGCTCGGAAATGCAGTGATTGTTAGCTCCGAATCCTGAGCGGTCTGGAATTAGACAAAGTTCGTTCGGTCGACAATTGCTTGGGATCAGTGATTTGGATGCCTTGTCGAAAAGAAAGTTTGTCGGCTGAGGCTGCTTTCCATCCAAAGTTTGCAACGAGCAAATGTTGCTATCTCCATAAAGAAATTGAGGATATGAAAATCGAATCAGACTCAAACTCGAAACTTGTTCTATTTTTAGGACGGGAAGTAAAATTTGGACAAATAAACTTCCCCCGGAAGCTATGCAATCTGCTAAAGGCAATTTTAACAGCTTCGAAACGCTCAAGTCTTTATGAAGGCTGTATTTATGGGGGGCGATCTTAGATTTGACTTCTCCCAACGCTTTTTCCAGTCGAGGACCCTTAATCAGGGAGTAAGGGATCCGTCCTGAGGCGCAAGACGTCGTCGCCTCCCTCAATCGGTTAAGTTCAGCTTGGACATTCGTCAACAGCAGCGTTTGAAGGGTCATCAACGCGTTGATCATTTCTCCCGGATCGGGGTTGCTCACATTGAGGAAGAAAGTTGACATAAAGTTGTCCCTCATGGCGTCAAATTGCGGGGACACGTCGTAGCTATAGTCGGTAATTGATTCTTCAAAGTGAGGTGGAAGGGAAGAACAGCTCTCGAGGAGCAATTTGTATTCGGCGAGTCCAAAG
Organism: Proisotoma minuta; assembly: GCA_034698145.1. Lineage (NCBI taxonomy): Eukaryota > Metazoa > Arthropoda > Collembola > Entomobryomorpha > Isotomidae > Proisotoma > Proisotoma minuta. The sequence continues at coordinate 1,859 of JAQIXN010001867.1, forward strand.
TTGGCGTAGATTCCCTTCCACCCTCGCGACAAGAGTTGGGCGCAGTCATCAAAGGGGAGAGAGGCATCGTGAGAAAATTTTTGGTAGTCGGAGGACTTTGAGGATGGTTTGTAGAAAATGTCACTGTAGTTGGCTTTGACCTAAGGACAGAAATTCAAACTTTAGAATCCTATTAAGTACATTAAGTGTAAACGCCTTGAAAGTTTTGATAAATATTTAATTGTTGGTTTATTTGGTTAGAGTAGTTTTGTGCATCTTTTATAAAAATTTTAGAGGCCTCTGCCTCTAAGGGATTTGATCATTATTGTTTGGGCCAGTTTTGAATATTTTGTGGTCCTATGTTTTTCAAGCTTTTCTTCTAAATAAAAATGCTTACTTTGAAAGATTTTTATAACATGGCAGTGAATTTAATTGTTTTAAAAGTTAGGTCTCAATTTGGATAGTTTTGAACATTTTTGACACATATTTCAGAAATAATTATTATAACTTTATCTCATATTTGCTTTACCAAGCAATACAACCTCAACAAACCTTTCCTTTACGGTAAGGGCCTTACCTGCTTAACATACTCATTCAAATGATAGAAAACTGGACAAGCAAACGCCCAATCATTTGTGGAAACTGTTGACGCTCTTCCATCATTTCTACAATTAAGTCGCGGCAATAACTTGAAAGGTTTAAGTCCCAATGGCAAAGGACTCGACCAAACCTCGCTCTTTAACCGAAATTCAAAGACAATGGGCACAACTTTAGAATAAAGTAAATTGGGAGGGGGCAACTCTTCAGAATAAATTCCAGGAACTATTTTAGATTTTAAAGTTGGAAACTCCGAATGGGTTTGGCTTTGAGCTAATTGCAGTGATAGTTGAGGGCAAAACAGCAGGAAAAATGGAAAAAGACGCATTTTACAACAGAAAAATTGAGACAACTGAATTGGACACTTGTAAAATGTGTTTCTTTAAAGACGTCGGACACAAAATGTTGATAATTGTTCTTGTCTTATCACTTTATTTGCAGAGCGAGAGCAAACTTTATACAACCCGTTGGCTTTTTGGCCTGAAGAATTGAAATGTAAACATACATGCTGCACTAATATTTGCCAAACAAAAGCTGAGATAAGCCTTTACACTCTAATTGCATTACATTGTATTGTGTTGCAGAAGATTTTTTAAGAGTCTTGAACTTTATCAGTCTTTGTACATTAACCAGGAAGGACAACGGACAACGGAATTAATTGGTTGATTAGCCTAATCATTTTAGCACATTAACTTTGTTTATTGAGCTGTACATTTAACAAATTATAAATATAAGTACGGCATGAGATCCTCTTAATTGCATTGGATTTATATTTACATTGGCAGTGTATAAAAATACTCGTTTGTATAAATAGGACGGATATTTTTCAAAAATTCTTAAAAAATCCCTAAAATCAGTCATTGTCAGTAAGTTGCTTCCAGTCTCCAATGTTGGCTTGAATCCTTCCGATTTGCTTCAACTAGTGAGATTTGTTTTCCAGCTCTGGAATTAATTACAATTGTTGTGCAATTATGCTTAATTATTTTATAAAAATCCATACCCCATATTCCTAAGGCACAATTTGCTATCTGCAATTGGTCGGATAAAACATATTTTAGAATTTGGATGCAATTCTTCAGCAGACCAAACTTGATTAGGACTGTCTTGCCATTCCTAAATTAATTAGATAATAATAAAATTGATAATTGATAGTGGCGAATTAAATGAATGAGATTTCATGACATTTAACGTCTTGTAATGATGTAAATTTTTAGCATCTTCATGGCATGACATCTTATGACATCATGCCATGGAATATCATGATCTGGAGAGCTTGATCAAATAGCAAACAGCTTAGGGCAAACAGAAAGACAATAATGCATTACAGAACTCTGCAATGAAATTAAATACTATCCGTAATTACATACATTTTCCATAAGTAGCGTTTCCCGAGGTTGATAATCCCAAGCTAAACTTGAATTTTGATCTGCAGTCGAAGAGACACGGAATTCCCCTGGACCTTTAATAATTTAATTGGTTTGTTAGTTAGTTGTTTAAGCCATTTTTATTAAACTCACGGACTAACAGCACTTTAAATTTCTGGCTTGGAGAATTGGACCATTTCTTTACTTGCACCGGCTTGGGTCCAGAATCAGTGACGATTACTTCAATTACCTGCATTTTAATTATTAATTTAATCTCGGCAATTGAAGTTAAAGCTCTTTAAAGTTTTGAACTTACATTTTTATCCTTCATTGACGTAATTCTGTAGATTGAATCATGTTCAAATAATTTAGCTCCTGCGGGGGCATCGGACTGCTCCCCCCGAGTCCCCCTTCGGAATAATTTAGATGTGCTAGAGCCCATTTATTTTAATTGTTAAAATATTGTCGGCTGACTAAACTTACAACAATAGAGCAAAGGCAAGAATAAAGAATTTGAACATTTCTTCAGCCAATCCCAACTTGAGTTCAAGTTCCCCAAGAAAAGATCTGTATTTTTTTTTTATTTTACAGGTAGCAAAAAGGAAGAGTAACAAAGCTTACGAAAGTTAGGGATAGATGAATCATTTAACTGGGAGAAGCGAATGAATGTTTTATTTTGCAATGGAATAGTTTAGCACTTAGCATTAATTTGGGAAGGACATTAAGATATGTTTAGATGTATTATAATATTATAAATGAGCGTAAGTAAATAGTGTTTAGTAAATAGCAAATACAAGCTTAAAATTATGGAAAATTGCTTCGAAAAGCTCAATTTAAAAGTAAACAATGTTTTTTGTACAGCTCAGAATGCCTCGAAGATCTGACATTGGATAATCCCTCTTGTTTTTTACAAATATATACCTGTATATTAATTGTTGTATGATGGGATTCAATATTTAAAAAAAATCTTATATACTTCATCTTATATAATAAAGGTCACAAAGGTTAGTTTAATTTAACGTCGAGCTAGCTATTGTAAAAGAAAAAATATTGGATACTCCTACTTTATGCAACAGGTTTATTAATTACTTTTGTCTGGACAAAAATTAAAACAGTAAACGATTCAGCAATTTAAATTTCATGAAATTTAAAAAATCTCAAATTTATTTTCAATTAGCAATCCAAGTACAATTTCAAATCTGTTTACGCAACAATGCAGAGTATTTTGCAGAAAGCGGAGTCCTTGGTTTGTAAACATAGTCCTCATCCTCCTCATCCCCTGGGGGGTAAAGACTTAAAAATTCAGGGGTCAATAATCTATTCATCCTTCCCTTTACTTCCTCATATTTCCTTTCGTCATAATGATGTGACATTGATCTTGGCCTCGATTTTGACCTCTCAATTTTCAAGACTTGTCGATTGTCCTTGTTCTTTTTCCCTGGAACAAGCTCCGACAAGAAATTCAGGGCCTTTCCCAACGCCGGTGACTCTTCATCAATTATCGCTCTTCGTCTATTGGACATTTTAGCATTTGGATTTAGCGCTTCATAAGAATAAGGATGAGGGAAACTTTTCTTGTTTACAACTTGAAAACCAAAATTAAAGGATCGATTCCTTTCAACTTTTTCAAGCGCTGCCGCGCTCCGTTTGCGATGTGTTAGTGCTGTAAGTCGCTCTTTAAGTGCGCGTGCGCCTTGTGCCATTAAACTTCGACCTCGTTTTGCTATTTCCGAGTTTCTCATCCTTTTTTGCTGTTTTTGGTGCTTGCGTTTGAGTTTCAGTTTGAGATTATCGTTTTCGGAATATTGTGGGTCAGACTGTTCTTCCAATTGCTCTGAATGTTGTTCAACTATTGGCTCTTTTTGCTCATTATTATTATAACGAACGATTTCCAAAGTTTTTGTTTCCACACAGTCTGGGAAATGTCGCTCTAAAACAGTTTTTCGGGAAATTCGACTCAGTTTTCCTTCCTCGTTTGTTTCTTCTTCTAGTTGTTCGTATCCGTGTTCGAAATTTGGTTCGGAAACTTTAGAAAGTTCTAGTTTTTGTTTCGAGCCATTTTTATTGTTTTCGACCCCCTCAAGATTGTTTGGAACTTGGCGATCAAGATTATCGTTGCGATTTGATCTCGTTCGAGATGAGCGTCGGTGCCTTGGTCGCCAGCTTGCTAAAATTGGAGTTATTTCGGCGACTTTATGTTCTCCCAAGCTTTTTGGCGGAATTTTAACTTTAAGTGGTTGTGGTCGAGGGCCGAGATAAAGAGAAGCGTAACTTTTAGTAGGAATTGGAACTTTCGCCTCCTTTTCTTCTTTTTGACGGGGCTTTATTGACTTTGGTAGTTCAGGAATTTTAGGCTGTTTCTTTCTTTTATGTTCTTTTGGCTTTGGTACAGTAGAATTTGGATTGTCCTCGTCAGTTTTTCCTTTGAGCCTGTCCACGAAATTGGAAGCTTCCATTCTCAAACGATAAACTTGGATCCGCAGTTTTGCTTGAGGACTTAATTTATAGGGCTTAACTTTTTGCGAATTCATCTCGACAAAATTTCGACAAAATAAAATACAATTTTATTGTAGATAATAACGGATTGCAAACAGCAATGTATAAATTGCAATTTAATGCTGATAAAAGTCAGAGTAAAAGTTTAAATTGCGACTTGGATACGGCACACAAAAGTTGCGTCAAAAATCAAAAACCCGCAAATCGATTTTTTTCAATCAAAGAAGGCCAAAATGCCTCCAAAACTAAAAACAAAGGGTAAGACCAAAGGGAAAGGAAAGAAGGGGAAGAAGGGTAAAAAAGGGAAAAAGGTCAAAAAAGAGAAGCCAGTAATTGATCCACCGCCACTTCATGAACTGACTGAACTCTACAATCAACTTCGGGACAAACTATTTGACCTTAAAAAGACACAGGTCAAATCCCGTAAAAAGCGGTTGGAGGGATGGTATGCTCAAACGTTTATTTTAAAAAATTGAAAACAAAAAAAAATGAGCGTTTAATCTGTTTTTAGGTTCATGACAAGGGAAATTCTAAGCTTAAAACATGACAATGAAGTTTACCACGATCATCTCAAGGAAAAGATGGAAGATATTCAGCGACTTATGGAGGAAATTACGTAAAAATTGGTAAAAATTGAGTAAAGTTTGAGCTTAAAAGTTTTTTTTTTGTTAAAGAATCCAATTGGAAAAAGAACGCGCTGAAGTTGAACGATTGATTCGCGAGCGAATGTCTGATTATGACAAGAAACTCGCGGAATATAAATATCGAACGCGGCGCGGGGAAACTCAAATGGCAGATTTGAAAATTAAATTGTTGGAATATGAGCCACTAATGTTAGTACTTTAGATGAATTTTTATGTGTATAGAATTTGTATGAATTTTTCTTCTCTAAATTGCAGAAAAGAGTTGGGAGGACTTATGGCGCGACTGAAGGAGCTTCAGGCGCAAATTCCTGGGGCGCAACTTGAAAATGATGTGAAAACGCGGCATTTGAAGACGCAATATTTGGAGTAAAACCTTTATTTTTTAAATCAACTATTTGGCATTCAAATTGTTGGTTAATTATCCCATTTTTTTAAAAAGAGAACGATCAAAACTTCACAACCATTTAGAAAGCGAGCTGTTTAATTTGATTGCGACATGTCGAGGACATTTGATGCCGATTTTAGCGGATAATATGAATCACATGGAGCTAGAGAATAAATGCAATCGATGGGATCTCGCAAAATTGGATGTTGCCAATTCCGTAATTTGATATTAAAAGATAATTTAATAACAATTATTAGCATTTTTCTAAAATTCCATTTTTCATCAGAAATTAACATCACAAAAGGAAGAACTGTTGGAAAAACGAAACCGACTCAACATCGAAAAAGGATATTTGGGAATTGATTGGGCTTTTAATGTAACTATATAACAAACACTACTTTATCTCCTTAATTACACCCATTTTGCAATAATAGAAACTGCACCAAGCTGAGCTTCGTCGGAGGGAAGAAGCGGAGCGCAAACGCGCAGGGGCGTCAATTCACGAGTCGCCGCCCGAATGCGAACTTAGCCTAGCATTCAAAGACTACCTGGGAAAGCGCGTAACTGAGGAACGTAAACGACTTCGGGCAGAGGCTCGAGCCGAAGCCCTACGCAAAGAACGGGAGGGAAAAGCTGCAGCAGAAAAAGAACTTGAGGCTGCCAATCGACGAGCAACAAAAGGTTAATAATTAGATAAATGAATGCACTCTCTGTCTGTCTATTTGTTCCCTCGATAACTTTCAAACGTTTGGGCATGGTGAACTAAAAGTTGGTGTGCCTGCCAATCAGGTCCAGTTTAAAGATAATCTATCTATCTAGTTATTGGTGACCTTTAATGTCAAAATATCAAAAAAAATATATTTAAAGTCGTTAACACGTTTACAAAAAAGATTTTTGTATATATTTTCAGCTGCTGAAGCCGAACTCAAAATGTCGTATGAAGAATATCTCAAAATGCTGGAAGACGAGGAGATGGAATATTATGAAGACGAAGATGGAAACATTGTCGTCGCACCAAAAAGTCGAATGAAGGCGCATCGCGAACTTCTCGAAGGTCGGGAGCAGGGTTCGGAAGAAGAGGATGAAGAGGAAGAAGCATCCTCCTCCGAATCAAGTTCTAGCTCAGAATCCGACGACGGAGGAGAGGACGATGCAGGGAGTAGGAAAAGTCGGAAAAGCCGGGATGGATCTGCCACAGATTTTGATAGTTTGGACGACGACGACAAGGATGGAGGAGACAAGGGTGACGATTTGGATGCCGATGCGGATGACGACGACGATGATGACGATGACGATGCCAGTGACGATAAGGATAGTGACAGTGATGATAGTGATAAGAAGGGAAAAGGAGGGGCCAAGGGACCCAAGCCGCCTGCAAAGGCCAAGGGAAAGAAGAAATAAGTTGTGAAAAATTGGAATTAGTGAAATCATTTTATAGTCATTTTATAACAAAAAAATAATAAATTACAAAAATAATTGCAGCAATAAAAGCCGCTATAAAAATGAACACGAGCCCAATTCTGCAAATGCGATGAAAGTTGCTCCGTTTTTGGTGAAAGAATGAAATGTCCTGTAATAAATAAAGTAAATTAAAATATTTTTATGAAAGTTAAGGATTTAAGTAGTTTTGGAAAATTGGACAGTTTGGGGGTTGTAGAAAATAGCTAACAAATAAATTATTTCGGAAATGCAAAAAATGAATAGTTTTGACGCCATTAAAATTCATTTCAATATTTAGTACATTGACTTTTAGTTCGAAGTAGATGTTGGAATAATTTCACGTTTGCAGTTGCACCAATTAAAAAACGGTGAAAACATTTATAAAAACGGGTCCAAAAAGCAGTATTACCCGAAATTAATAATATTGATTGCATCGAACCTATGTAAACAACTTTGAAACTCACAATCATAAATGCCGCACCAATCAAAGCTGCTTTTGCTTCCGGACTGCACTGGGGAGGAAAAATGACGCCTATGGTCCCTTCCTGAGGCACATTATCCTCGTCCAGTCCGTCATAGCCCCTTCTTATCTTTCCCACAGGTGACTTGGTATTCGGAAGACAAATCCAATACTCACTGACCCCACAACAACATCGACATTTTATCCCAAACCCAAATCCGCTCTGTGGCCCATAAATATGAAACATTGCGGTTCCTTCCCTATTGTCAACAGAGAACACGACCCTGCATGGACAACTCCGTAGGGCCCTTACCCTCCCGACAACTTTTCCAAGTTCAGCGATGACTGTAGTATTTGAGGCGTTGCAACAGCAGCATCCGACGCCGCAAGTATATAGAGTACAAGATGGTTCTCTAGTTATTGACAAAAAGTCTACGCCATTTGGCGAATAGAGGGTAATGGCGAACTGGCGAAAGGAGGATGAGGCGCAAGGTGACGATGAAAGATCAGGGTCTTCGACCTCCACGGCATAGTGCAATACAGTCCCGTCGTAATCTAAAAGTTTGAAGCACTTTTTTGGTTTTGGGGTCGGGTTCGGGAAATCAAAAGGTTTCGGGCTCGGGCAGAGATAAATTGAGTCTAATGGCTGGAAAAGACAAATTCCTGGGTTTACGCTATATTCCGATTTTGCGTCAAAACCTAAGGGAGGATTTTTTAGGCAGATGGTAAATCTTGAGGGGAAGTTTCGGGCTGGAAATTATGAAGATGGGATTAGGAATTTTCAGTAAAAAAAACACAATGCTTTTAAAGTTACATAATGCTTCGTCACATGTTGAACATGGGGCAGATTTTTTGTCCATTGCTAAATTAGAATTGGTGTCGCTAAATTATACATTTTGCAACTTTTATGTTATTTTTTTTTTAAAATAACTATATAAAAACGTTTGTAGCAAGGCAACATAGAAGCGAATATATCGGGCCTCTGTAGTCTGTGATATAACAAAAATAATTGGTTATTTTTGTCAATCAATATTAAAAGGCAAAACAACCATTAAAACCTTATGCGTTTTTAAATAATCAAGTTTTTAAGAATTATCTAACTTTTACAATATTATTAACTTCCAAAAAGGAATTGTAGTTCTAAAACAACTTTCAACAGCCGTACTAAAAAACTTTTTTTAAAATGCAATTCCCATTCGTTTATTTAATAGCAAGATTTATAATTAGAAGATTTTAAATATCAATTTTAATTTAAATTTTAATTACAAAGAATTGGTCTCAGCTTCTTTTGATTGGTTTCGCATTGCAATTTGCTTCATGTCGAGTGATTCTATCCGGAAAAAAACTTCTGGAACATTTTCCGCAACTAATTAATCCCCTTTCGTGCTCTTCGTATGCAGCCATCGCAAATGAATGAAATAGTTCGCTTTCCACTGAAAATTCAATTAGCAAAATTAACCAAAATGTTATATTACAAACACTACTTATTTTTAAAAAAATATTGTTTACGTACAATCTAGATGGACTAATGTTCGCATGATTTGAGGATTCAATTTGTCAACTGTTTGCTTTGCAATTTCCTTTTGAAATTTTGGAAGTGACAAACCTTTGTTTGAAGATTGGCTTTTTGTTTTCGGGAGGATTTTCTTTGACATTATGACAAAAACGAGGATTTTACTTCCGAAATGGAAATGGCTAAACTTTTTATTGATCAAACTAACAGATGATGCAGCCTACGCAACTATTAAATTCCATTTTTGGACTTTCATTAAGGAAAGGGGAACAAAACTAGAAAAGCCTCCAATAAAAGAACCAATTGCCAACTTTATTTTTGTTAATTAATATCAATGTTTTATTCAAATTGACGATCAATTATTGATCATTAGTGACATTCACTTTTTAAATGAGATTTTGTTTTTGTCAATTAAAATATTTTGCTCCAGTTGTTTTTTATTTGATTTTAATGTTGTGCATAAATAAAAATGACACAGGGTTAACCCAATAAAATTAGGGGTAGAAATTTAGAAATGTATATAGAACTCTCATTTACATAGCTATTATTTGTTACAGCTCATTTTATTTGTAATTTACAATTTATAGTATGCTAGAATTAAAATTATGACTATTTATCCTAAATTGAAATTTTATCAAAATACAATGAAAGTTCGAAAAAGAAATTTAGAGGAATTTTTTAATTTGTTTCTAAATTTTAAAACCGTAAAAATTTCAAAAATAATACAAGCTAATATATAATCATGCTCATAAATCATGCCCATTTCCATTAATTGATTTTGACTTTACATCAAAAAATTTGATTTGAACCACTTTTACAATTAATAAATCTAATAATAAAAATCTGCAGATGAAACAAATGATTTTAATTGCTTACAGCTTTAAACAGACAATTTTTAACATATTTATTTATGACAATTAAAATTTTATTAATTATATTTGTCCCTGGAAGGATTCATATAAAAAGATGGTCCGTTTTGAACAAAACTCATTCAAAAACTGGGGAAATGCAGATATCAACAATGGAGAAAGTAATCAATGTCATCATTTTTTGTTGCTTGCTCACACTTCCAACAAAGGCAGCCATTCCACAGGTAAAATAATCATTTAAAGTTTTAAATCCAAAAGTTTAAATCGGATTTTTCAGGAACGTATCGTGGACATTAACTCTTTATTTGGAGTGAGTTAGTTTAAATTAACTCTTATAATTTTTAACTTGTAAAAAATAATACAGACTGGAGCTGATGCTGCTATCGATGTTTTATTGGTTTCGTACAGAAGCACAGCTAAAATTCTCTGGTTTTCGACCATAGCTCTTCGGGACCGGATAGTTAAAGACCCTTCTGTAAGATTGTTTTTTAAATCTTATGTTAACCGTCTCTTTAATTCAAACTAATTGCTATTTAGGGTAGAAAATTTGGACTAACCAATATAAAACTTAAAGGAATAGATCAAATAGAACGGGCCGGAAAGTCTGAATTTTCATTCACCAGATTAAAATCGCGTCTTGGTCTTTCTAATTTGCAAACCACGCTTAACTTCAGCCGTGATGATGGAGTAACTGGGGGACTTTTTTATACCTGTAAAAATTCAACTATTGAACTCGTAAGTTTTCAATTTATTTAATTTGTCAAATACTTATAAAATATATTTTATAAACAGGTATTGGAAGCAAAGATCGCTTTCCCTATCCCCATCCCATATTTGGCTCTGGATTCACTCATTTTCAAACTTGATGGTTGTACTCATCATATAGATCTTGATTACGATGAGGATCAAGATGAAATTGAATTCTTGGTGGACCCTTTGGCACAAGGAATCGCAAAAGTAGTTGCTGATAAAGCCAAGGAAATTTTTAATGCTGTTGCTGGAAGTTATTCATTTATAGGTTAAAGCCTTTGAAATCCACTGTTAGAAATAAAACATTATTTATTTTTACCCAACATTTTATTTCTTTCCCTTTTTTTCTCCCTGAAAATTTAATATCGGGAAAAAGTGCCATTATGATAAATAATTAAAAGAGGGTTAAAATTATATTTTATTTAAGGATTTTTTTCCTTTTACAGCCACGACGCTCGATGGCGTCTCTTAATAAGTTTTATCCGTATGGCAACTCTCTGCGCATTTATCTCTATCCCCTGTAAATTTGGTACCGTTCTTGCAGTAAAATAGGCAGTTTGACATCGTGAAAATGTAGAGGCCATACGTCTCATTCTAAAAATTTGTAAGGAATATTAAAACGAATTTTTCATAAGAGACGACGAACTTCCAAGTTGTAAACATACAACTCGAAGAATAAATTTGAAGCTGTGCATATAAAAGGCTCTAAAATTTGTTACCCACTCTAGAACAGTGTTCATATAGCCCGAGTCAGGGATTTGTTTATCCCTGAATCTATCATATTTTATAACCTAGCCTAAATTTATTTTCCCAAATTTCCATTTCATCGAAACTATTCAAGACACTTCAATGTGGGTTCTGATAGCCTACATTGGACCAAGAAATTATTTGGTTTAGATGTATCAGTTAGGTTAGGTTGGTTATTTTCTTGCCCCCACTTCAATATTCTTTCATAAAATTAGTTTGTACAAGTCACCATAAGGCATCTTTTAAAACCGTTTTCAATCAAATTCGATTGATAATATATTAAGATTTTTCAATTTCCACCCTATAAAAACTTTTCCTACTCCCACCATTTCTAAACGGACTGACCGATTTTGTTATCTTCGAACTAAACTTTCCTATTGGCTAGTGCAAAATTTAGAAAAGATTGGTTAAACCGTTTGGGCCCTATCGTGTCTCAGACCGACGGACAGACAGACATGACGGGTACATAACCCTGACTAGGAATAAAAATAATATAAAATTAAGTTTAGAGGTGGCTTCAAAGTCGCAAAAGTTAGCAACATCGCGTAGTCCCTTATTAAGAGCAACCAACATTTTTGGGAAAATGAACAGTGGAATCTCAAGTATATATTTACTTTTTTTATTAATCTCAACTTCCCTTTTCGTATTCACAACCTCAAATAGTTGTGACCTGGAAAGGTTAAACTTACTCGTCTTTCTACAATTTTCATTCTATCATCAAGACCTTCGTGGTTGGTACAATACCAGCCAAATTCGTGGCAAGCATCCACACATTGTGGAAATGGCGCCGGAGGAGTGAAAGGTTTTTTTGAAGCCGCTGCATATGCAATAAATTTTTCAGAGCAATGACTCGCTTTTTCGGAGCAATCTTTGACACATTTGTCATGAACCACCTTCTCCTAAAGTGATCCGATTTTTCACAGAACATTTATTATTTTTATTAGCGTTTTATCCAAGCTAATTGTAATAGTCTTAATTTTAAAGATGGGACATTCATTGTTCAATAATAGACCTACCCCAGGGTAAAGTGGATGTCTGCGTCCCGTTTCACTCGAAACTATCTTAGCTGTAAGCTATAAAAAGTTATTTGAACTATTATATTTTATTTTTTCTAAAAAAAGCTGAATTAAATGTGAATTAGAGGTGATCCATAAATGATATCACGCAAAAATGGAAAAATGGTCAGTTTTACCCCACCCTCCTCCTTACCTCATTAGGTTTTAACATTAGAGCTTATGGCAGAGTCACATTTTTGTCTCCCCCCCCCCTTCCTCTAAGCCCGTGACATCATTTATTGATCACCCCTGATTTCCCCAATGAATTCGTTCATTTTCACTTACTAATTTTATGGCGAGGAAAAGGAAAATCAGGATAGAAATTTTGCCAAAATATTTCTCCATTTTTGAGCAATACGTTTAGCTATCGGTTCAGTTTAAATGGAAAATGATTTTAAGGTCAGTGTCTAATACAAACAATACTTGAATGTGTAGTAAACAAATTTATGATAATGTGTACTACATTTGGTTAAAGGTAAACAATTACTTGTTCTATTATTGAACAATGGATGTCCCATCTTTAAAATTATAACTAGTACAATTTACTTGGATAAAAATAATAAATTTTTGTTCTGTGAAAATCGGCTCACGTTAGGAGAAACGTTTTTGACTAGAAAAACAAATGAATTTATTTATAATTTACATTTCAAATCAATATTTTTAAAGCTGAATAGAAATTTTAAAAAACTCAAAATAAGGAAAGC
>JAQIXN010001868.1:0-14861 GCA_034698145.1 Proisotoma minuta
TATTAAAGTGTAATTAACTTACCAATTAATTATTTTTTGGAGAAATTCTCAATTTTTTACGATTTTGCCGGCTGTCAGAAGAGCACATGACATTTCGTCACATTTCTCGGTTTTTGGTTGACCTTCAACAACAGGGATAAATAATTTAATTGATTAATCGATCATTCGCTACATTTAATTATTCATCGAATTAAATGCAACGCCTCAGTCGCCAACTTCTCTCAAAAGTTAACGCAAACGCCAAATTCTTCCATTCTGCGCCCATTTTCAACATGCCAATCAAGGTTTGTCGTTAAACCATGTCGAAAGTGTCTAATTTGTGTTTAAAAAGGTCGGAGACAAGCTCCCATCCATCGATCTCTTTGAGGGGACTCCAGGGAACAAGGTGAACCTTGCGGAGGCGGCGAAAGGGAAGAAGGTCGTCATTTTTGGCGTCCCCGGCTCCTTCACGCCCGGATGTTCTAAGACCCACCTCCCAGGCTATGTCGAACAGGCGGGGGAAATCAAGGGGAAGGGGATTAGTGACATTTTCTGCGTCAGCGTCAACGATCCCTTCGTCCACTCTGCTTGGGTAACACGGGAGTGACGCCGAAGTGTCGAAAACTCTAATAATCCTAATTTTTGTCGTTATTTGCAGGGTGACGCCCACAAGGCGGAAGGGAAGGTGAAAATGTTGGCCGATCCAAGAGCGGAATTCACAAAAGCCATCGAGTTGGACTTGGATTTGACCTCCGTGTTGGGGACAGTGAGGTCAAAACGTTATGCGATGCTTGTCGAAGATGGCGTCGTCAAGAAATTGGTAATTACCCAGCTACAAACGGCGTAGCGAGGGAGCGAAGCGAAGGAAATTGCAATTTCGACCTTTGACCTTGACCCAAATGACCTAGAAGTGCTGAGTATTAAAAACTTTCACTAGTGAGGCCTTGGGACACTGCAGCCCAAGTTTCAGGTCGCGGGGTCAAACCGGTCGAAAGTTATGGCGGATGGCGCAACGGAAGACGATGCTTCGCCCCCTCGCCACATACTAAAACTCGATTTTTGTCGTTTTATGTCGAATTTAATTGTTATTTTAATTATTTTTAGGAAGTGGAGCCCGACGGCACAGGACTCACTTGTTCCGTTTCCAACAATTTCATCAAAAACTTGTAAACCATCATTCAGCCACAAAAACAGAAGATTCTTGACGAAAATTCCAAAGTTTAGCTTAATTCTAGCATTAAATTAGTTCTAATTACATTGTAATAGTTTGCTTGAAATAAACATGATTACCAATTCGACACTGGCTTCGCATTCGACGTCGTTTCGACACTGTCGAATTTTTAATTTGCCCCAAAATGACGCAATTGTTTGCGGTTGTCGGTTTTGCTCAACGAGTTTTCTGGTTTTTTCGGTAAGAATTCTATTAATAATTGTTAAAGTTGGCTAATTGTTGCTAATTTCAGGTGCAAATGCAATGCTCGTGAAAAAACCTAAGGGGGCAAGCGTTGGGGGCAAAATTTTGGGTTCCGTCATAATTTTTGAGGCTGTAGTTTTCGGAATTGCATATTTTGGTTATATCAAGATAAATAGGGATAGAAGTAAGAACTAATTAATTAATTAGGGGGTTAATTACCAATTTAATTAATTTCCAGACTTCCGGTTCAATCTGAAGGAAAAGTTTCCGTACATTCTCGAGAAGTATTATCAATTTGGGGAACTTATCGATAAGAACAATACTCGGATAAGGGAACAAGATAAGCAGCTTTGGGAGCAGAAGAAGAGGAATTAAATCGCCAAAAAGTTTCGCCAGTCGAAATCTTTGGAGCCGGAACAGGAAATGTCCAAAGTCTTTAAATCTCTTCAGTATCTAGTTATTTGGACGGGGCTTGGATTTGGACTCTATGCAATCGCCAAACCGAGTCCTAAAGAAATTCAAAAGGTATTTTAAAGGGTCATGGTCATAGGTCATAGGTCAAAATGTCGTGAAATTGGTAGTTTCGTCACGTTCGTGACGTAATTACGTCCGTTTACAAGGTTTTTATGGGACGAAGGGCCCTTTTCTCGAAAGCTTTGACCTAAAGACCTGAAACTTGGCGTGTGACCTAATTTCGTGTAAAAAGGTCAAAAACTCGATCATTTATTAACAGTTTTTCTTAATTTTACAGATAAAAGACTTTTCCGCCCGAAATCCGGGATTTTCGGACGTTCTTAGAGCAGCCGCTGATCCAAATTCCCAACCACTTCACACTCGAAAACCCGGGGAGCAGTTTGTAGTCAAGACGGAGGGCTCCAAATAATAATTTAGTGTTAGAATTAGTTATTAGTGAATTCAATTAGATTTATTTAGTGTTTAGTTAAAATGGGCGACCAATCAAAAGCAAAAGCCCAACTAGCCGAAGAGTTTATGGCCATGTTTAACAGGAAAAAGAGTGAGGTGACGTCGTCAATTGAGGCCCTGTCCCCTGACACCCAGGTGGGGGAGAAATTGAACGATATCTTGAGTGAAATTCAACAACTTAGCAAGTCCCTTCATGATGCCGTGCTTTATTTACCTTCTTATTCTGTCAAGGTTCGTTTTTTGATTATTTTTTGAAATTTCGACCATTTGTGGCTCGTAATCGACGCGAATAAGTTAAATCCTGACCTAAAATCTTTTAAATCGACCTAATTTCTCCAAGTTTTACCACAAAGCCTGTAAAATAGCCCAATTTTATGGAATTTGAGAAACACTTCGTGGTTTCTTGCGTAATTTGTGAAATTTTAGCTTAAACAGTTAATTAATCCACGTTTTCCTTATTTCAGATGCGGCAAAATGAAATTCGAGATTTAGAAAAGGGTTTAAAGGACAAGGAAGAGACCCTTATCCCTAAAAAGAAATTCGGCTTCAAATCCAAACCAAAAGCAGTCCCTATTTCAAATTCAATTGTCCCAAAAGAAGAAGAACCAGCAGTTCTTGAATTTGTTCAAGACGCCGACTCCAATTTCGTGACAATCGAAAATCTTTCGGACACCGTCCAGGTTTTTGGGGACGAAGAAATTTCAAAGACGGACGTCCTTGTCCGCAATTTGTCCAACGTCGTCCTCCATCTTCTTGGAAGTCCTTCAACACTTCGGATCAGCAATGTTGTCAATTGCAAGATACTTTGTGAGTAAAATTTGGCTATTTTCGGTGCTTTTTAAAAAAAACTGCTATTATTTACTTTCCGCAGGTGGTCCAGTCCACACGTCCGTCTTTGTCCAATCCGCCTTCTCCTCTGTCCTCTTCCTTTGCGCTCAACAGCTGCGGACGCACGGCTCGGAAGCCACGGACATTTATCTGCGCGTGAGCTCAAGAGCCATCATCGAAGATTGTCAACGACTCCGATTTGCGCCTTATGTTTGGGATCATCCCTCGTCAGCAAAGTTGCACGAGGGGGCAGGGATTAGTCAGGATTTGGAAAGGTAATCCCACGAAATCCGCGATTTTTACACATTTTAATGCGTTTTAATGGTGTAATTAATGCTAAAATAATTTTAAATTGATTAACAGGTTTGATGCCGTAGACGACTTTAATTGGCTTTCTTCAACTCACTCTCCAAATTGGTCAATTCTTCCGGAGGAAGAACGAATTTCCTTTCCTACTTTAAATTAATAATTTTTCTGTGCTCATGTTTAAATAAACAATAAACAACAGTTTTAATAAACAATTCATTTTCAAATTAGTAAAAATCCCGTTTTATTTCTTTTCTTCCAAATTGCCGTAAAATGACGCCCTACACTGCACTGCCTGGATGTCCGAAGCCAAAAATTCCTGTTTTTCTTATCTTTTAAACAATCCAAAAAGGTCAAAGATGACTACTAACTATAAACTCTCGCAAAGTTGGACGAGGTCTTTCTTTTCTTCTACAAGTATGAGCCCTTTAACCTCTTTTAAATGTCCTTGGGGATACTGCGATTGACGGGGAGCCATTGGGCGAGATTCCTGTCCAAGTGACGATGGTTGTGCCAAGGCTAGATTAGTAATCAACGTCCGTGGTGACGCTCCAACAATTGGGGGCATCCACAATCACAACAAAGCAAAGAGTGGAGGGCTGGAAAAAAGTGACCCCAACGAAGTCACCGTTGAAATCCGGTCGAGTTCCGAGTCCACACCGGCACCGATGGACTTTGAGTCGAACTCTTCAAAATCTCAAAATCTGGAAAAACTTCGAAGAGCTGCGAGATCACTTCAACATGCAACAAGTGATCTGAAGTGTTTCAAGAGTTCAAACATTTAACTGGATTCCTATTGCGAATTTCTTATAAATCTGTTGTCTTTGTTTTTTTCTCATGAATAGAAACTTTAGTTATAAAAAATGCAAAAGAAAGTGAATTTTTTCATTGAAAATTGATTTTTATTTACTCCCACTAATTACGGCTAGCTAACAATCATTTTAGGCAGAGGAAGATGTAATTTAAATGTAACTGAGTAATTATGGCATAAAATTTGTCTTAATATCCACTCAAAATTTGTAGCTTTGCTTTGGCTGTCTTTCATCAAGTTCATTCCTAAAATTAACTAATTAATTAACCATCAACTTAAATATTATGGCTTGTATTTTATGGCTATAAATCCCCAATAATATTTACACTTTTATGTACATTAATTAAATTTCCATTGTAAAGCATTTGGAAGACGTTCAACTAGCTAACTAACCTTAAAACTAATTAAAGCTTTAACAAAATACCCAAAAACTGGCAGCTCATGAATACTTTTGAGTTTAGGTGGGATCTTAAACATGGAGGGGATATATGCTTAATGCATGGGTGGGATAGGCCGCTCTTTTATCTTAGGGGGAATAGGCAGTGGGTTAATATTTTTTGTGAGGTTGCGCGGAGGGAGGGAGAGGGGAAGAGGATGCGCATGCGCCGTGGGTCTAATCCTATTTTTGGCGGCGGCAATCAGCGCTTTTGTACTTGTGTTTTTGTTCAAAAGTTCCCCTTCGGAGCAGAGCGCCCGCAGCAGCGGCAACTCCAAAGCTTGGCATCGAGCTCGGAGGTGGGCGAGGTCAAGCTCGGCGGCTGAAAATGCGGCTTCCTGAAAATACAAATATTGTTTAGAACCATTTAAATTTTGAATTGACAGCAGTATCTTTACCTGTTTGGCACTAAAACTAAGCTGGGGTCTTGGGCCCATCACCCCCACCGGTTTTTTATAAGGTGGCGGTGGCGGTAAATTGTAAATTGCCGCCAACGCCTCTTCTTCCGCATTCGGTTGGGAGTACAGACTTTCCTCACTGCGACAAAGCTTCATATTCGCCCTCAACTTTTCGTCACTTGCACTCAGCCCTCGACTAGAAATCAGGGCTTGGACGGCCCTCCGCATCCCATTCTCCAAAATCTGACCGTGACCATGACCGTGACCTTGACCTTTGCCACTATATGGTGGTAGCGGCGGCGCGGATTGGGTACTACTCGGATAGTAAATGGAGCTTGGAATTGCACCCGAACTGCCGCCAATGCTTAAATTCCCGCCGTAGCTCGCGGTAGAAAAGCTTTGTGTGGATAAGAATCGCTGAAGATTCTCGGCGTTGAGCCCGACCCCAGAACTTCCGGTGGCTGCCGTGGCACTCGCCGTATAGTAACCGTACTGGCTGCTGCTCGCGTTTGAACCCGGTGCGTAGATTGATGAGAGTGAATTTGAATTGTTCAGGTCTTGCTTGCTGAGTTTAGGGTTCTTTTTCGGGAGGGGCGGCGGCTGGCCTGCTGCGACGGCTGTCGCGGGGTACGGCGGCGGCGGCGGTAAATAGGGTGGTGGAATGTCGCCACTTTTGCTGTCGAAATATTCCTGTTGACTAACCCTTGGATCTTTGGGTGGGAATATTACGTAGTCGAGGTCAGAGTAAAGTTGGGCTTTGAATTGCTGCAGTTGTTTGGTCGTATACACGGTGGCGATTCGCCCATTTTGGGCGGCGGCCGGCGTTCCATTGTTAGCATTGTTGAGGGTCAGACAACTCGTGGCTGCTGGATGGACAATTGGGGTCCTTGACAGTGGCTTCAAGTTTTGAAGTCCGATCAAAAAATTGTTTAGATTGTTTGGAACAGAGCCGCATCGATTTCCAATGCCGGCTTGTGCTGTGGGAGCGGCAATATAATGATTTTGGGTTGCCACATTTTGATGTGGTCGTCCCCCTTTACTCGCGTGGACATCGATGTAATTATTCGGTCGGATTATGAGGGGACTGGATTTTTGGGGGGCTTTGGCAGGATAAGGTGGCGGGGTGTTGGATGGTAAATTTAAATTTGAAACTGCCGCCACTGCCGCATCTTCACAAGCCACAGTGTCGTAAATATTATCCACACTTTGGGAATGCGAGAGTCCTCTCACCAGCACTTGAGCTTGACTCGGAATTGCCACCGGGGCATCCGTCGCATACGCGGTTTGGATCAGGATTTGCGGTTTGGTGGCAATGAATCGGGCATCGACCACAATCTTATCGTCGGCGGTCGAGCTCAAATCTGCCATGGATTTCCTAGGTTTTGGAGGTGGCTCGGGTCGCCCAACCCCCACAAGATTCAGAGCATTTGTAGATTTAGAAGTTGCCGCCACTGCGCCCGGTGGCAACTCTTGTCTCCGGCGTGGCAACGTACTTAAATTAACAGGGGGTGAAGTGGATGGGGGACTAGCCTTTTTAGGTTTTGAGTTCGAGCTCGAGCCACATTTCCAAACAGGTGGTCTAGGTTTAGGTTTCTTAACCTTTGGCGGCAACCTCGGCGGCGGTTGTCGCAACCAACTCAACGGCGGCAACTGCACATAATCAGAGTCCGTGTCGAAATTATCACTAACCGTCCTCGTACTAGGATAACGCCCTGGGGCCGTTAACTTTTCGCCAAATTCGACATAGTTCATCGGCGGTAGTTCTGTGGCACGACGTCGAATTGGCAAACACTTTTTACACTCTTTCATTTTTTTAGCACAGCACTTTTTACAAGCCTCTACAGCAGATCTATTTAAATTCCTAGGTTTGGGCTTCGGTGGCTCTTCTATCGTAGAATATTCCTTCTCCTCGCTAATTTCACCGTAGACATGATCGTCCAACTTGTACTCTTCAATCTCCCCTGCATTGGGCTCCACATCCCCATCGGCCCCTGACCCGGAGCCCTTGAGCGTGGCTTCAGACGCCATTGAGGGGCTTGCCATATGAGCCGCGCACTCCGGCTCCTCATCCGAAGCACAAACACAAGGCGCTGCTCTACTCTTCTCTCCTATGGTGGTAAGCAAGTTAAGGGATTGACTCTGGGCCAAATGACGACAAACTTCTGGGGCTTCTTCCTCACAATCCGAATCACAATACCAATATTTTGCTTCTTCCTCTTCCACCTTGAGCTGGAGTTCCTGGCCCTTGGATTTTTTCTTTAGTGGTGCTGGTGCTTTAAGTGGTGGTGGTTTTAAGGGAAAGGATTCCAGGGAATGGGCCCCGCAACAATCAACATCCTCCAAGTCTTCTATAAAAAATAAGATAGCTTAGTGGTATAAGAAACACTTCCTATATGCATATGTGGCAATTGTTGGCTGTTGAGCACCTGCTGCACTGCAACTGCAGATGCAACAGGTTGGGATGCACTGGTTTTTTGGGCTCTTTTTGATGTAAAATGATGCTTTTTGGCAATTATCTGGGACCAACGTCCCTAATGAATGTCCTCTGGACAATGCAATGGCAAGTGGTCAAAATTTACTTATTGTTTTAAGATTAAAATTTTAATGCCATCAAAGTTTGTGTTTGCAGCGATTGCAGACGTGTGAAAATGGAAATTGAACAATTATCTGCCCACCAAGGAATATACAGGGTTTGTGCAAAGTTAAAAACCAGTTTGAGCAAAATATCTTACCCTCGCTGCCATCCAGGGAATAAACTCGATCGGACACAATTCCGGAAGTGGTTGCGGAACTCGCATTGCTAATTACAGAGACTCGTTGATGGTGTTCGTTTAACTTGCCCAGCCCCACCCCCACCGCCCAAAGACTGAGGTCAAGCAGCTTGTCCTTGGAGTTTGAACTGTCGGCTTTGGAGTCGAGGGTGGAATTTGCAGAAGAGGATTCCCCACCACTACCACCCCCATTCTTAGTTTCGACGGGGGTCGGGGTCGAAGGCGGCGGCGGGGCTAGCAGTTTATGATTGGAAAGGTGGAATTGATGGGTGGATCTGCAGAGGTGAAGGAGGTGCTGGGGCACGGATTCCGTGGCGGCCGTAAAACTCAGCTTTTGCGTGGAATTCGCCCAAGGAAAAGCCCGGCCTCGGATCCCGTATTTTTTCCTCTCGAAATAGAGTTTGGTTATATTAGCCCATAAGAATGTTAGTCGGGGCTGAGCGGGGATTTCATTGCAGCCCACGGCGTTCTATTTGGGAGTTAAAAAGGTCAGATTTTGTCGACATTTTGGCGTTAGCGTTGGCGTTATCTTACCTGGTAGACCTCGATGCCCTTCGGCGTCACGCCAATCCATGCCGGCGCAGTTTTCTCCTCTTTGGTTTTGAGCGTCATGGCATAAAGATGCATGTTGTACTGGGGGATGAGGGCGCGGATAAAGGCGGAGCGGGCGGACTCCGAGCCCTGGCCGGATAGCGTGGCGTGTGCCCGGGAGAGCTGCGGGCCTAGACCTAAAGCGGCTACTGTTGGGGCCAGCCATCGGGGCAGCTGTTGGTCGGCTCTCCAGTCCCCAAGTTCAGCCTGGAGGGCGTAAGCCAACGGTTGTACTATGGAGGCGGGGGGAAAACGCGGAGCGGACACCAGGTTTTGTCGTAGCTGGAGGTAGTAGTGTTGTAGGCTGACGACGTCGCTAGAATTAGGAGAGAGGGAAATTTAAATTTTGAATTGAAAACTATGCTTTGTGTTGAAACTGATCCTAGCTATCGTAATTTTGAATTCAAAATCTTGTAACAAAGTTTAATGATGAAAAAGCGTGTCTTTGGACACATGTCCTGCCACGTCACGTCACCCAACGTCACGGTCTTCACGGGGAATCTAAAACCAACCTCGCCCAACTCTTATTTGGTCTCTCTGTTTAAAATAAATGCCAGTGCAGTGCAGTGCTTGCTGTGACTTTGACAATTGGATTTATTTGTAATATTACATTCGTAACAAATGATAAATTCCTGACATGACAAATGATCCCTAACTGTGCTTTAAGTGACACACTAAGAATTTGAACTATTTGTCGTAAATTATTCAGACAGGTAAGGTAAGTAAAGTAATTAGCGTTTTATGGCCCTGTCAATCAAAATCAAAACTTACAAATTTTGGGGCAGAGCATCCAGGTAAAAATGGACTCGGCAGTGGAACCCTGGCTTCTTGGTGTTGAGCCCGTCCTGGAATAAAATAAAGGATTAGTATTGCACATGTATGATCTGTCTGTCCGTCTGTCGATAGGCTTGACCCAATCTCGGGTCAAGGGTCACGCTCATCTTGCCACAAAAATGCCGTCAATTTAACAATCATACTATTAAATTCAAGAGGAAAAACTTGTTTGTGGCCTTTTTCTCTTGCAGTCTCACTTTGTATTTTCTCTCTTTGTTTACATTCCATGCAAACGCATTTTGCATTTTTCGACACGGGTAAAATTACGAAATATTTAGACGGGAATCTCTCAACATTTGCGGGCTTTGGCCGCAGGGTCTTCTAGTTTCCATTAAATACAAGCCTACATCTAAAGCCGTTTCTTCCACATTCCATCCTTTTCTTAGCTGAATTTGAGAAGGGATTGAATAGGAATTAGACACGGGACCAGACCAGCACCCAAATGAAATGAAGGAGTAAGCTCGTAAAAATTTTAAGAGAAACCTCCAGCTACCGGAATTTATTCCACAAGCCGTAAAAAAATTGCCTCGGGGCCTGCGCTACCATTTTTTTATACGATGAAATCAAATCGAGTCTGAAGATGGTAACATAAGTATATATCTAGATACGCAAGATCTTTAATTCAATTTCAAGTTTTCAAGGGAAGAAAAATCAGCTTTCTTGGGTTAAAATGCTTCTTTTGTAGTGAATGTTGTCCTATCCATGACTCTTACAAAGTGTCTCCATTTCCGGCGCAAAGCAAAGCACCAAATTCCTAATCCATCCTGTCAACAGCCCTGTTCATTGTGTTTGAGGGTGGGGCAGCTGCTGGCTTACATTTGGGACCAAAAATCTAGAAATTAAAGTTCTAAGGTGGAATTGAAGGACGGGTTGAGATTTTGGGGCAAAATTTAGATTTTTAAGATTGAAAATCAAATTTTTGAAGAATTTTGAAATAGGTTTCACTCAGTTTTTAGGACATTTATCACATGTTTTACGTATGAAATTTTTGTGATATGGCATGTATTATTTAGTAATTTGATCTCATGTAAGTACTATTTGATACATTACATTCGTGTCGATATTTTTGTTAGCATGTCAAAGCTTAAGCTTAAGCTTAAGCCCAAGCCCAACCTTGCTTGCATGTCTTTAGGTGAAGAAAGGCTTGAATTAAGATGTCTCATAAAATTTGAGAGCTTTGTTAAACTATGGCCAAATCCAATCCAAACAAATTAAGAATTGTAATTTAGGAGGTTGTTGTAACGTGATGTCATGCAGCTGCAATTTGCGATTCTCATACATTAATAAAATGAATGGATTTTATCTCATACTTTTGTCTGTCTCCACTTCCTCTGTCTGAGGCAAATATTAAAATATTTCACACCACCAGCAGCTCAAAGCAAACGTGACCACTTTTAATGCAAATTGTACTTTGAAAAAATCTGTATGTCGCTAAATATGAGGGAAAATGGATTTTAAAATGTCCAGAAAATGTAAAAATATCAATTTAAATTTTCGGTTTATAACCCATTTTTATATCCACACTCAAAAAACTTCGGAGCTCAAATTCCAGACAAAATTTGATTATTACATCAACAACTATCAAATTCAAACCAAAACATTTTTTGCCCTAATTATTATTCCATCTTTTGAGATCCGTGGCAAATGCCCTATTGTTATTTTCTAGTCTCCAAAACCCAAAACCCAAATTCCTTGGGTCAGTTCAGTGTCAGTTTGTAAAAAAAACTTTAAAATTGCCTCCAGCCTTTGTAAGTTGAAGTTGCTGGAGATTTTTTAGATTTTCATAACTAATCGTTAATGGCAATGGCGTAATTTTTCCAAGGGACCCCCTTGGCTCTTTCTTATTAAAGGCTTATTATTATTACCCTAATTTATTTTAAAGAAGAGACACGAATTATTTGAAAACAAATTGCTTTTAATCAATTATTTATAGCATTTTAATTCGGTAATGAGCCGGAGAGGATGGAGCGTGGAATTTTTATCTTGTAACCCAACTCCCGTTTTTGAAAACACGCCCCGGGAAAATTCAATTTTTTTACCGACTTAATTCAAAATATTATGCGTTTGTCTCATTCTAAAAGTTCAAAATACTTGTAAAACCCAATTTTATAGCAATTTCACGCTTTTTAGCCGCAAAATGTTAGCCTCTGCATCCATTTCCAAAAACTTTCCAAAGGAAAATTCCAGATTAAAAGCATTCACCACTTTAGCTTTGTTTGGGATCTTGTAAAGAGGTCAAAGGTGGGAGCAGATGCAGATGTGATCTCATTTCCTTCTCAAGGGCCTTACCCTTAAAGCCAAGGCCTACAGATATTCCATTGGTGTGGGCGGGGTGCAAACTAAATCTCTGCCTTCCTTTTACAAAATGTAAAATAAAATGCATCCTAGTCCTAAATCTGACTATGAATGTTTGGATAAAAAGAAATTTTACGCAAAAAAAAATGATTTCCATATGTAGTTTGAGGTCAAACTGTTGGGAGCACAAAATTGAAATTTCCATCCCAATTTTTTGACCTATGGGTATGTCAAAATTGTTCTTAAAATCACTTTTCGCCCAAAAAATCACATACAATATTCTCCTGGAATTCTTTTGCTGCCTGAGGGCAGGCCTTTAGTATTATTCTGTCATTTTACAAAAGGGACTTATTTACGAGCCGTTCCATTGTGGCCCGTGTAATTGTATGTGTTTAGTATTTATGTAATAGCAGCAGCTCAGACCCTTTTCCAAATATGTTATTTTTTAGAAAAAATCTTCATTCACTCTGGAATTTTAAACCGTTTTGGCCCACACGAGCCATAAATAGCTGGGACTTTGGAAATTCTTTAAGAGTGGATATATTTATGTACAGGGTGCAATGGAAAATTATTGTGGTTTGGAAGAAAAGCCGAAACGGATTGAAACTATTTCCAAATTCTGTGAGGTCCTTAATCTGCATTCCAAAGCCTCACTTTTGACTTATTTACAACTTTACTAATCTAATCCAGGTAATTTATGATTTGTGCCTATTTTAAGGTATTTATATACACTTATTTTACCAGATAATTCCAAAAACTTAAAAATCTGCATCAAAAATCGCATATTTAAAAAAAAAATTGCAAAATTTTACTTACATTATTGCTCGGCCCTGATGATGGCTGCAAAGGTTTTGGCTCTTTGCAAATATTTGGGTAGTATTTTGAAAGTTTGGCGTCCGGATCCACAAAAACCCAGTCTACACCTGAAATGCACAATTATGCCAATTTAAAGCGTTGCCATGGTTGTCCCCATTTTTATCTCCCACCCTCTACTTTATTATGACACTTTGGTGTTAGATTTGAATCCCAAAAATGTCTTGAATATTATAAAAAACCTGCTGCAAGCTCATTCCATATTTGGAATCTATTCAAAGCTCGTTTGCTCTCAAAACTAGCTTCGAAAAAAAGATTTGATATCCACAGGTTTTTATAACTGATTTTTAGAATAAAATGTGATTCTATCCACTTTTTTTAAAATTTTCAAATTTTTCAAAAAACCCAAACTTACCAGATTTGATGGCAAGTCCAAATATTTGGGGATGGACGACCCCCCTGGCCACTAACTCCCCCTCCACCCGATTCCAAATCCCGTTGCATGTCGTCTTACTCTGAAAACGCAGGAAATTCAATAAATTAGCCAACTTTCCCAATAATTTATGATGTGGACAGTGCATAAGCTAATTTTTAATTCCATTCATATTTAAATTTATGCAGCTTATTACATTATGCCCAAAACTGACTGCAAAATATACAGGGTGGCATTTTACTAAAATCCACACCCAGTATGCAATTGTTGTGTGACCAGAATCTTGAATGAATTGGCTAATCAGCAATCAAATATTTCAAGGAGTTAGCACATGAAGGAAATTTGCATTATTTATGTACAGGGTGGGATTATGGGCCACCCTGTAGTTTAAGTATGAATGGGCCATTGTAGTTTGTAAGGATTAGGCTTCATAAATTAGCTGCTGTGGGATTAGTGAGAGTGTAATCTGAGGATATTTTGACCGTTTGCTAATTACAGGTAGCAGTAGCACAAAAAATGGATGTACGGGGTGGTAAAAAGTTTAGGTATTTTTTTAATTAATTGTCATCAGCCTCTGGAAGGCTGGGCAACTAAGGTCAACTTCTACAGCTGCATGAGGTCACATTGTCAACTGTCATTGTTTAAGGGAGTTGATTGTTGGAATGTGGTCTGCGATCAATTATTGTTGTTGATGCTGCTTCTCTATTAAATTTTATGGCCAAATAAATAAATGAAGCCAACGCCAACTTTCTTTTACAATTTGGAAAAGTTTCAGCAACAACTTTAAATGGATTGGAATTTACAATTTACAATTTATTTAAATGTGCGGGGTGACTAGTAATTTAAATTCAAATTTGAATCTCGCTTCGTCTATTTCCTCGATAACTTTCGAACTCGGGTTGCAGGTCAATCTACAGCTTGGGCCCTGAAGCCGCTAACCTTTAACCTATAGGTGTATTGGAGCCTTACCTCATATGGAATATGTAGCACTTCTCCGGTGAGAAGCTCGACGCTGAGGCTGCGAAGAGTTCCCGCGCTTTCAACAACGTTCCCGTTTCGCATCCTGCAAACTTTCATCCAACCGCCCCATTGCTCGGTGCTGAAAAATGGATAAGAAACTTAATTAAAATCCAGGTAAAGTAAATGACGGATGGATGACGATGCAATTTTAAAGATAGCAAAAAAGTATGAAATTCCTCAACGGACTGTGATAATGGAATGTGGCTTTTTTGCACCGATATTTTTTTTAGATGCAATCCAATGTTTGGTTAGTTTAAAATTTAGAAAATAGCAATTCCAAGAAGTTTTAAACTAACCCGTTTTAAATTTAAATAGGAGGCAAAATTAATTAAATTGGAGCCAATCAAAAGCGATACTTGTAATTGATTTTCCATATAAAACTATCAAAAGTTGGATCTTGCTGAGGAAAAAAATGTTGAGATTGTTAAGGGCTGATTAAAAGTTTGTTGGTGGTTTTGGCTGCTGAAATTTTTAACGAAATGTAGCAAATTTGATCAAAAATATAGATGAATTTATCAAAATGTATTAAAAATTGGTCAAAAAACAACGCCAATTGACCAAATACTGAACAAAATGGCCCAAAACTTTCCCAAATATCACTAAAAATATTACAATCTCTTCCAAACCAAAATGAACCATCCATCCAAATTCATTTCCACACTAATCATCCTCAAATCTTTGCATCTAAACTCGCAAAAATCAAGCCTAGCAACTGCAACTGCAACTGCTTATTAAAACGAAAATTTTGCAACTGCCAATCCCTCAATCGAGTTGAATTGTACTTTTGTACAATTTACAGGGTGTCTTTATACTTTATGCTTTTCCTCTCACGCTGCGAGGGATTAAAATCAGTTATAATATTCCTTTGTAAATAAATCCTCGCATTCCTCAGCCACCGCCGCATTCCTCAACAAATTCCAATGGCTAAAAAATTAACATTTTAAATCAACTGGAGGCTTAATGGCCAATATTTGACGTGGCTAATGATAAATTATTCCATGGAGAGGA
>JAQIXN010001869.1:0-14851 GCA_034698145.1 Proisotoma minuta
ATCTTATTGTTAATGCTATTTAATATAATAAATAATTAATATAAATATAAATTCTTGTAATTCTTACATTATCAGCAACCATCAAATGAACGCCTTTTCCATCCGTCTTTGACAAAATATTCCGTACAAAATCATCACTTACAAAAATTTCACAAATGTCAAAAGAGCGCCCTGAAAATTCAGACATTTTATACTATATATAATAAATCAATAGAGAATAATAATTGTATGCTTGCTTACGTTCATGATTGTTGGGATTGAAATGTTCAACCAACTCAATTGGAAGCGAGGATAACTCTTCGTCATTTTGATATCGACTCAGTGGGGAATTAAACGAACTGAATAAAAGTCCACATGCGGAATTAAAATCTTTGGATATTTGGCCGCTAGCATCTTGAATTGCAAATCCTTTTGCCACAATTCCTTTGTTAAGGTATTTTACAGATTTCTTCATAATATACCTGCAACATACACCAGTTATTATTAAACTTTGTCAATTGTAAATAAAATCATTCCTTACTCTGTAAATCCTCTTGAAGTAACAAAAATATCCGCAAAGTAAAACACCTTCTCATTGTCTTTTAAGCATTCTTGTGGAATTATGAGATCAAAATTGAGACCTTTGTCCAAACATTGTAAATTTGAAGCGTTCAAAGGGTAAACAAAATCTGGATTCCCTTCAATTGCAGCCAATTCCTTCCTGCAAACTTGCTCATAATTGAAATATCCTGCATCATTCACTAGTTGCTTGCAGTCCAAAAGAGAAGCTATTGTCTGTCCGTCAATGAAATGCATGTCAATTTCAACACTAAACTTCTTTGTGACAGGAAGTCTTGCAGCCCGCACAATGTCCTCGTGTATCAAGGAAAGGTCGAGGGGGGCTTTAGGTGGTGACACCCAGACAATTTCCTCATCCCCATAAAACGTCCGATGTGTTTGACCGCAAAGTTGTTCTAATTCTACCAGAGGTACTACGTCATCTTCGTCCATTGTTGTTGTTGTTGGGATATCTACTACATCATCTGCTTCATTGTTCTGGTCGACATATTCTACAATTCGAATCCGCTTTCTTGGATTACAATCCTCGCCACCCCCAGATAAAGAACGCTCACGCTCCCGAGGTGTAGAAATACTTAGGAAAGAACCATTTAGGGTAGCATCCGATAGATTTTCATACTTTGATACTTTTCTGAGATTGGATTTCTTTACCGAAGAGCTGGGCGTAAGGAAGGCTCCAGTTGAGCTCGTCGGTGTCGTCAAAATAGATTTCAAATTGGTGGGAATATTGTTCGAGTCGGGTTTATCTTCCGTGTCCATATTTTCGCTATTAACATAATGTTCAGTCTTATTAAATTTCAAATTATTGCAATTGTCTTCAGTATTGTTTCCATTATTATGGTCCGACCCCTGTTGTATTCCATTTTCTGACGGAGGAGGGGTCGTCGGCAAAAGTTGGTCGCAAGAAGAAGTTGTACTTGGCTCAGTTTCCATTACTTCCATTAGATTAGTCAGGCTAATTGGCTAGGATTATTTAAGGCAGAGTGGCAGTTTAATTGTCTTTATCGTCTAAAAAATACCTAAATTATGTTAAACAGCTCACGACGCCTTAAATTAGTTCTGACTTACTTTTTTTATCGGTCGCTTATCATCTTCCGTCGCCGTTTCCAATGGAAGATAATGGAGGTAGGTAAGAATAGATAAGGCAAAACTCCATTTAAAATGAGTTAATTTTCAGAGACAAGTCGTTCTTCATACTTGATTCTTTTTTCTCTTCCTGCCAACAGTCAACAGACAGACGTGTAAAATGCGAAAAAGTGATGCTTTGATGTCATGAAAGTGACCATTTCAATAATTTCGTTAATCAATTATTTATTATTAAGTGTAAATTGCGTGGACAGGATTAAATTGAAAGGACTAGATAGCACATTCTACTTTTGTTAACAAATTGGCCTGAATTTATATAATTCAGTGAATACAACCATCATTGATGAATATTTTGAGCTGCATTTTTCGACATAATGATAAACATGGAATGTTTGTTTTAAAATAATTACTTAAAATTTGTATCACCCGAATTTAATTGATATCACGGTAAATTTAACATGTCCCTTTCTCGATATGCAGACTCGCATTGATCATAAACTTTTTCCGTGGATGCGATGACTTCGTGGAGTAATCTCCGAACTTCTTCAGCTTCTATTCTTCCGTCACACACCCGACTTATCAAATCTTTCTTTGTTGGAAGAGCATACATGGCAAGCGTTGCTCCCTTTTGGATAAGCCATGGATGAAATTTTGATAGTGTTTGAGAATAAGCTTCTTTGCAGACCTGTTAAAATTTCATTAGCACTTTTATATATTTTTTAAGCTGCTCATTACGTGAGATGTTCCATCAGAATCTTTAATTGTGTCCACCTTGCCCAAAAACTTTGATACAAAATCTATTTCAGAGAAAACAAATACATCAATAGGAAAATTGTTTTTTTTAAAGAAGCACATACTTAAAGCCCGATGTAATCTAAGCAAGGTACGCGAACCACTCGAGTCTGCATTCGTGTGAATGTAATCCGTATCCTTTTCAAATGATAGCATCTTTTCAATTGTTTCATAATGACTTTTGTTTTCTCCGTTTCGATATCCCTGAAGAATTTCTAGCTTGTTTTTAACATCCGAGCCAACAAAGCCAAAAACGGTACCCAACAGTAGAAAAAATCTAAAAATATTATTATTAGAAAAAGAGCTTGTGTGATTTTGATTTTTTATCAACATACTTGTAAAGTTGCTGGAAAACAAAAATATACTGGTCCATTGACACCTCGTTGTCCTTTTCCCTGATACAAATCTTGAGATGATGACTGAGCTCTCGGATGTCAAAGTGATCAAGGGGTCCAGGGGCATGGTGATGATGCTGCTTGTCATCGTCACTTGTAGAATTCGACTTTCCGTTCAAGTCCCCCATGACTTCCTGTTGATGTTGATAGTCATAAGTTAGAGATGTGAAATTTGTGTCACTATTGATTGAAGACTCGGTTTGAATTTGAAAGTGCATGAGTAAAATTAGACACAGGACACAAGTGACAAGTACCACCAAATAGACTTTAAAGTACATTTTGTCAAATGCACAGGAGGCACACCCTTGAACTAAACTAAAACTATCAACTTATTTTATTTGTTCGATTTTGGGATTTATTGGATTATTTAAAAAAGAATGACAAGATATAATAAATGATATAATGGATCCAGATTCGTGTTTAACATTTCATGATTTTACTTCTTTTCAGAGATCAAAACTAATCTAAACTACAGCAAAGCAAATGTCATAATGAATGTCATGTCAAGTAATGTTGAATTTGATCTTGCTTACTTGTCCAATTCATAAATAGCTCACCTAAGCAAAAAAATTGTCCACCAATTTTATGCAAATGTATGACTATCTCAAAATATAACGCTCACTCAACTGTTGCAGTTTAAAACTCAATTCATTAATTTTTCCATTTTCTTGCAATATCATGGCTAAATGAATGAGATCATTGACAATTGATGTGCAGTTAAAATGCTCTCTTAAGTGACCAATTTATACAAGAGTGCAGGCTATGTACTAAAACAAGTGGACAATCTGAGTAATTTATGTTATGACTTTGTGGACAATAATATTTTGCACAATAATATATGAATGCAAAGTGCAAATGTACTCGTATGTTCTTCTTCTTATAAGAAAGATGTGTTTTGTTGATCTCTATTTCTTTGCATACTTTGGACATGTGCACTTGAAGCCTTTTTCTGTTCAATGAACTTATGGACAAAGTTATCAACACTTGCTCACGATAACTTGAATTGTTATCCTCTGTTTTTGTTATGCGTCTTTAAAAAGTGCAAACACTACAGAAATGCTCAAATTACACAAGTTTGTCAAAAGCCATTTATAATTTACTAATAATACTTTCAAAACATAATTATTATTCTAAAAAGTTTCCTAATTTCAGTACTTGCATGTCTTGTATCTTTTGTAAAGTTGTAAAACTCTTACCTTCTTTTTTGAGCTATAACATATAAATGTTGAGCTTGTTTTTGCCAGTTAAAAGACCACACCCAATTATTTAACTTGCCAGTCAATTTTTTTTAATTTCTCCAGTGTTAAAAATTTGGCTGCGTTTTATATTTTACGGTAACCATATTCTTTAGCTAATTTTGAGAAGAGAAAGTAAAGTTGTAGAAAAACTTTAAGTTTGAGCCAAATCCAATAAATTCAATGAGAAGAACTCCACATGCAAAAAATACCACGTCAACATGAATTCAATATGCATCCTTATCTTTTTAATCATCATAAATTATTGATAATGCATATTATCATATATGGCACAGTTTTAATTATGAACAGCTATTAAATAAACGTGGATTAAATATTTTTCCAAAAGCTTTAAAATTTTGCGTAGACTAATTTCATGACGTTATATACTTATATAGTCCTTGGTTAAAATTTTAAAATGCATATGTACTGTACAATCCTTGAAACTTGAATAAAACATTTAATTACAAAATAACAACTTCCATTTCCATTCTGTTTCCTACATATTTGCAAAGAACAATGGGACATTTTATTTATGAAAAAGGTTCATTTCTCACTTTGCATTCCATCCATTGCATATACGCAATTCACAACAAAGTCTTATCCAAATGAAGACGCTTCTCATTTTTTCCTCCATCCTGTTCCTTGTGGGCGTGGTCGTTGGCCTCCCTGCCGAAGCCCGAATCCGGGAACAAGTAGACACAGAACATGAGGAGGGCATTGACCGTGTCAAGCTCCGACTAAGGGACATGAAGGCTGTCGAGACGGGGAACAAAGAGAAACAATATGGGGCACAAGAAACAGAGATAGAAAAACGAAGAGGGGGTGGCGGCAGAGGAAGGTCACGTGGAGGGGATCCAGGGGATGATGATGCTGACGTTGACCGTGACGCTGACCGAGGTTATGAAGGAAGTAGCAGGGGAAGCAAAGGAAGTAGAGGTCGAAGCAAATCAAGACCCCCTGCAGATGAAGATCCCGAAGACGTGGAAGCAGTCCCAGCAAAAGGTCGAGCCCGTGATCGAGATGCTGAGCGCGAGCCTGAACGAGACCGTGAACGCGAGCGTGGGTCCAGCAGAGGGAGGGGACGCTCTCGTTCTAGAGGCGGCGGCGGTGGTGGCGTTTCTTCAGAAAGAGCAAAGGACACCAAGGTAAATTTAAAAAAAAATAGTTTGGATTTATAAATTATTATGAATTTATGTCCTTGCATCAGATTTCTGAGATTGAGAAGGAAGATGTCAACAGATTTGCGACACAGGATGACATTGACTTTACAAAAGATTCTTTCCGCACTAAAGATAAGAAATCGCATAAGAAAGAAGAAGTTTACACATCAAGGAAACGACGATAGGCTGAAATTACGTTTTTATTGTTTGTTTTTCTCTAATCGCCAATAAATTGAATGAAAAGGGGGTTTTATTATTGGATTTTAAGTTGTCTCAAAACACCTCGTTTTATTTCTATCTTCTCCAACCCCAGTTCCACCCATTTCCAAAACTTTGGAACCCTCGGAACCCACCCCAGTGGTTAAATCCCCCTCCCCCATAACCAGCTTCGTCTCTCAAAATGATAATTCCGCTTGGAAATCCATTATTCCAACCCCAACCATTATTATAACCCCATCCTCCTCCATAGAATCCCTTCTTTTTGAAATGTTTTTCAAACAACTTTTCAAGAAATCCTCCTTCCACTCTTTCATTTTGAAAGACTGCAAATAACAATCCCAGAAAAAGTAGGTGCTGAAAAAATACCTCAAAATAAATGTTTTGATATAAAAAAAATGTGAAGCTTACGAATTTTATAATCTGCATGATTCCTCTATTTAAATATTTAAAATGACAATTTGTGCTTTTAAATCACAGAATTTTATAGCAAATTTAGGATTATGTAATATTTGCAATTTCGGTTGAATTCTGAGAATATCAAATTGCAATGGATTTAATTTTGTCATTGTTTCAAGACTTAGTCGTGATTGGATTGTCCTACAATGTTTACAAAATTACCATTTGGTCAAATTGAATATAACTTGTTTATTTTTGCACTTTTCAAAAATATAAATAAATAAAAAACAATTTTGTCCAAAATACTTTAGTCATTGTATTCCTCGTATTCGTTGCATTTCTTTCGGGATTTCCCATGTTTAAGCATGTCCTAAGTACGAAAAAAACCTCAATTTTATTATTATTTATGTATTTAATATTTACATACCATTGCAATTACGAAGCCCACTAAAATGACCTTATCCATCGGACAAACTCCTTCAGATATATGCAACATGAAATTCAAACCACTTTTGCTGCAAACTCTTCCAACCAATTTTGAGTTTGAATTGGATTTGAATATCTACGCAAAAATAAGAGAATCAGATAAAAAAGGTTTTGAATTCTTTGATTTTATAATGTCTTACATTATATTCGAGATTTGAGCTAGAGCTGCTGCTGGAATTAGAATTTGATGGAGCATTTTCCACAGAAAACAACGCCTCGTTTTCATCCGAATCTGGAAGAGTGATGGAATATGTGGGATGCTCATATTTCCCCCCGTATTTTATTACACGACACTTTGGGGTCTTTGGGGGACAGCAAATTATTGCTTCCTAAAAAATAAAAAAAAATCTAAGTAAGGATATTTAAAAATTTTGAAACCATCCAAATGTGGACATCATACATTTGCGAGAGAATTATTTTCCAGATGAACTGTGGCGACTTTCTTTTTCTTTAAATTAGCTATCGAGATTTTTCTGGAGGCTAAAGCTGAGCTGTGTTTGGGGCTGCTTCGAGGGTGCGGCAGTTTTCGCTTAAAGTGCCCTTTTAACAACATGTTCCTCTTGTCACTGGAAACTTCGTGGGTTGTACTTGTATAAAGATAATCTGCTAACGTCACTCCATAGGCTAAATAAGGAACGTTCAACAAGTTAATTTTTGAGAGACTTGTAAATAAATGTCATAATCCGTATATATTTACCATCCATTTTAGGTTGTATTATAAATAGCCAAATAGACTTCAAGGGGTCTAAGAGTTTTAAAAATTCCGGAGTTATTGCAGACGAAGAGTGAGGAGGGGGGAGTGGGGGTGGTGCTGAAAAAAGTATAAAATAAGTGAGAAACGTTTTTAAGGGGAAATATGAGAAACATACAATAAATACATTTATTATCTTCTTCCTTGAATTTGTCCTTGTCATTGTCGAAAACTTTAATGTCGTGATCAAAAACTAGTCCTTTCCTAGATGATTGCATGTTGAACTAATCGATAAGGTGTTTAGTTATCGATACAAACTTTTATTGATTGTTGGGAAAATGCACTTGACCACAAAAGAAAAATAACAATTTCTACTTTATGGGTTTAACTATACAACGAGACTGAAGTCAGATAATTTGTTCCATGCCATTAAAAATTCATGTAGTGCTGCGGTCAAAATCCCACCATAAAATTCTGAAAAATTTAGCCAGAAATATCGAGTTTTATCAGGAAATGATGACTAAACAAACATTTATTTAGAAAATAGGAAACTTTGTTGATGGCATTGGTAAATTATTGTCTTGTGGTTTTCATCATTTAGTACTTATATTTATTAGTAAAAGCTTTAGTTTATTGGGTTCAAAACGATTCATGGGGAATTCCATTACATAAATTCATTTCGTATTAAAAGAAAAAATGATAAATAGCGTAAAAGATATTAAAAGTGCTTTTAAATTGGGGGCCAGGGGTTTAAAAAGTTCCAAAGAAAATCCATTCCATCGTTCAAATACGGCCCCCGTTAAAAGAGAACGCTCTGACCCCAAAATGAGAAGTTGTAGTCCTTCGTGAGGGGCAAGGTTTGGAGTTATGTAAAATGCTAGTTGACTATAAGAATCAAATATCTCGTAGGTCTTGGTCTCATTTGTCCCTTTAATGTTCCCTATAATCCCAGTCGTTGACAAAATTTGCACTTCCTGTAAGAGTTTAATATTTGAAGACCAAGAAATTTAAGTTTCTTTAATTATACCATTGTACTTTCCCAAAAACATCGAATCCCCTTGAAAGAATCGATTGTAATAATCTTCCTATAATCAGAATCTAAAATTGAAATTGGGGGTGCAAATGGATGAAAAATTGAACGTTTCCGAGTCCCAGTGAGAATTGGAGGTTCGGATGGAGAATTTCCAAAAACTTGAATCCGGCTTTGAGAATTTACGAATGATTTAACATTTGCATCATCTAAAAATACAATATCATAATTTTTTTTTTGAAACCAAAGTCATAAATCATATTACAAAGTTTGAAGAAAAATAGGTCAAAGGCTGACAAAACATCGACACCACGAGGTCTATGTAGTCCAGTAAATTGAGAAGGAAGCCATGCTGAAAGAAAGAAACCAAAAATATAAATATTCCCAAATCAGAAAACGTTCAGAATGAAAACCGTTTTTAATAATAAAAAAACCTTCAAAGCTTGTGTTGGATGCTCTTCGAGTACCGTTTTCTGAAGGCACGATATCTGAGGTGAAAGACGCCATGAAGTTGCAACGCTCACTAAATAAGAAACACGAGACAGAGTCTTGGTGAAAGCACCTTGGACTAGGAAACGAAAGGAGAAAGTCCAAAGGTTAAAATTTAGCTTATGAATACGTCATAAACTTGTAGTTTGTTGAATATAAACTTTGAAGAGCGAGGTTTGTCTTCTTTTGCTCAAGTGTCCGTGTAGTTATGAATAAGACATGAGTCAAAGTGACGATGCTTCTCCACTTTCTCCGTTCTTCTTTAAGACAGGCTTATGTAAATAATTTTCTACGCATGCATGGAAGTACTTTGGAAAATTAGAATTGAATTTGCGTACTTTTCCAGTCAAATAATTAGGTTGTGTGTATTCATTCTAAATTTTACATGACATGTCAGTATGACACAAGTGAAATGAATGGAGAGCAAATATTTCCTGTCTACTTTCTATACACGCGTGGAAAGAGTTCGTTTTGATTATCTAGACACAAACATGATAAAAGAAACACGAAAAGAAATTGCGTTTGTGAGAATAAATTGATTTCATCGATTTTAACTTGCCAATTGTCGCCAACCTTCCGAGTTGGGAAATTTGTGATATCAAAAAGATAATTACATAATAACTAAAGTAAAGTTCAAAAGTAGGGCATCAATTTTGTTCTTACATTAGGAATACATTTTATTTTGGAAATTTACTTTTGAACAGTTCATAAGAAGAAATAATAATTGTAATATTCGAAATGCTGCATGTAATTTAGTAATTTGTAATGGTGTAAGAAATGAATGTGTCGCGAGGCTAACTCTGGCTACTTGGCTGCCTTCTTTTCAGCTTCTTTAGCCTTCATCTTGGCCTACAATTAAAATAATTATAATTAATAACACATTTATTCATTATTTTCGTTTTTTTAAGAAAACTGACCCTTTGTTCGTCCTTGGCCTTGCCCCCTTTGGGCTTGTTCTTCTCACTTTTGGCACTGGGCTTGGGCTTAAATTCCTCCTTTTTTGGTGGCATCTTTCTTGTCTTGATAACCTCTTTGGCTTATCCACAAAGCAAAATGTACAGTCTCCGCCTGTAAATTTGCATGAACATAGTAAGTACTCAAATGAAAATGCTTGGATTTAGCTTTAACAAAGTGTTAACTGCAATCTATTTATAATTAAAGAAGTTGACCTTACTTGGTATACTTTTATAAGGGTCCTTCCTTGTTTGTTGATCGTGGAGGGATTCTTCTTTCTCCGTATTTTCTTTGTGACGATTCCTTGCTTTTGAATGCTTCACTAAAATCTAGTTCAGAATCCACCCACGAGTCACAAAAACCAAGGGCAATGGAGGACAATGCATATGAAAATCATTTCCACAAGCTATCTTCATGTAAATCAAAGATTTTTTATTCATGAATTTATCTGGATAGCAAATAAATTAGGAGGAGGGTAAATGATAGCATGAGGGCCTTATGGACGGGGGTGCAGGGGACATATAATTTTAAGATGAATTTGTTCTCTTCCAATCTGACCAAAGTGGCAAGACAAACGGAGGACGCCTGTTGGATGTGCTTATCTTCCTCAACGGATGTCCCTCCCTTTTCAGAACTTGAGTCTGAGCCCTTGACTGCCGAATGGATCTGAAATTCTATTCCGCCAGAAATTCTATTAAATCTTTGAGCTATGAGGGATAATTCTCCGTCCCCGTTTTGAAGTTCGTAGTTTGATGTCCAATCGTCTTTTACAAGGATGTGACCCAGAACACCTTGAATGCTAAAGATTGTAAACCCCTGAAAATATTATTTAAAAAAAAAGTTTAATTTTGCATTTAATTTAATTAGCAAAACTTTACATACTTCCAGTACAGCCGTTGCTTTATTTACTGTTTCCGACTTTTTAACTACAAGTCCTAAAACTTGACGTTGAAATTGGGGGTCAATATCAAAGATGTCTAGTGGACTGTCCTCCAAACCTTGGAAGCGTCGTTTAGGCTTTGCTATTTGTCTTACGACATAAAGACCTCGGGGTTCACTCAAAGCCCCCTCTTTTCTAAAGGAAATGTCGCAGCTAAAACCAAATCCCCCATGTTGTCCTATATTCAAAATTAACAAATTATTAAAATAAAACAGTAAAGCGTATGGGGAAAAATATATCGGCTTACGATTACAAGTTCTTGAGAAAACAAAAGTACTTGTATTTGGACTCCAAAGCCGATCAAGAAGCAATCCATCAGGTCTACTTTTTCCAGAATTTATGAAAACCTTTCCTAATCTAAAGTCAACTGAACGAAGACGACCCAATTGGACATCTGAATAAAACATGGCAAACATTTATTTTAATTTGATAAAAAAAATCAAGACTCACCAGCATAATCATCAGACTTTCTCCTTTTGGAATATTGTTTACTTTGTGCATTAGTTCGGTCTGGGAGAGAGACACTGGTACTTGATTGGGTACTGTGCTTACTGTTCCCCATTTAATCAGTTTTTGGAAATTTCCATATCTAATTTCACAAAACTTGAGTTTGAGACTTCTCAACGGTTAATGGCTTAGGTTCCATTATAACGAAGGTTATCCACACCTGAAGGGCAAGAATTTATGTATGCACTCAATTTTTAACGAGGTGGTATTCATGATAAAAAGTTAGAGAAAGAAAAGTAATGCAAATATTGAAGAGAAGAGAGAGAGGAAGAAAGAGACAAGGGAAAATTGACGATTCAACTCTCCTGCGAATATGTCATCATTTCACAAATTATAGCTTACACACAAGAGACCAAAAGAAGCACAATTTAAGTTGGAATCGATAACATCACATTTTATGCGAGTGTTCACAATTTGCACTACAAACCCGAGAAATGATTCGTCGCCCATGTAAATACTATAATATCTACCTGACACTAATTTATTGCTAGTGCTTCAATGTGTTCAACCATGAAAAATGAATATAAGACATGCATCATCGGCTTTAAAAAATTGTTTACTAAAAATAGAAAAAAAAACTGAAATCGTTTGCAAATTTGCAATTACACATATTTCTCCTTATTTACACAATGGTTGGACTAAACCAGAATAAAGTTACAAATTGGAATAAAAATTACCATATATTTATTGAATAACTTGCACCTGCATCTATATAATTCTCATAAAATATTCAATTGAAAGACAAGACAAATATTTACAGCAATTTCCCGAAAACTGGAATAATGCTGCTCCAATTTATATTCGTTGTCCAAAGCCAAAGATTGACAGATGAATTGGTAATTTGACAGAATCATTTGCAAATTTATTGACTGAAAATAATTTATGACATCTCATTTCTAATTTATGGATTAATTATTTAAAGTGTTCCCCAAGCTCCTCGACTTCCGTTTCCACCTCCGGACCCAGCAAAAGACGATTTATTACTGCTACTGTTATTGTTATTTCGTCCTCCGAGTTTTATTCTTGTTTTTGTACCCTCTTTGTTAGAATTCCCTGAAAAAAATATATTTGAGTATGACAAAAAATATATATCTTATTCATACCGTTGAAATCAAAAATGCGAAAAGTAGGATTTGAAGCAAACGAAGTTTTTAGACTTCTTCCATTATTTCCAGCGTCACTATTGTTTATCTTGTTAAATTTCTTAAACCATTGTTGGAGAAGTGAAGGCCCTCCATCCTCATCCTCCATTGTCATTGTATTTGGAGATATTTGCTGCTGTTCGCGATCGCCTTTGGAAATTATGCCTTTACAAGATGATAATAACTGCCCCATTTATAATCCTACGGTTGAGCAAATTCCTTCAAAATTCGTATTTTATACTTTGTCTTATACGCTTTGTCCAAACTACCACAGGAAATTCCCAATAAATACTCTTGTCTATATAGAACTCTGGTAGAAATTGGTGAAAAGTAATCAATATACTCTACAAAATACAAACAATGTCAAACGCTTGCACGTCATAAGCATGTCGTCAAATAAAGAAAACAAAGTTGGAAGGAATTGAGTCTTGATTAAGAATTTATGCGCAGCGTGGGTTTGCCTCTATTGCGGAAAATTACTTGATAAACATCAATCAACGAATTTATAAAACAAAAAAAGAAAAAAAGTAATTTAATTTATTTCCAATATATGCATGCTTATTTCAAAGTTTCAAGAGAAAAATGAATTTATTTTATTTTATCTCGGTCAAAACAAATAATTTTAACCATAAGTTTTATTTTGCATTATTTTTAGCATTGGTTTGTAAATGTAAATATCGGCATCCTTTCCAATGACTGCATCCATGTGATCAAAATATATGTACGGAATCCGATTAATTTCTTTGACATTTGACCCAAGATGCTGTGCTGTGGCTTGGACATCAATTGGGACTGCTAAGTTATCATTAGGCCCCAGAAAAATTACAACTTTTACGGAAAATTTTGACCAATCGTATGCGGGTGGGGTTGCACTATTGTATTTTTCCAAGTTGCCCTCTGTCCCATAATTGTATTGGGAGAAAGTTCCCCAAGTTAGGTCTTGAGCAATATGGGAAAAGGTTTTGGTGGACGTTGTATCGGGAAGATGGGCAAGAATTCCAGGCAGTTGTGTCTATATTCATTTAACAAATCATTCAATTTATCAGCTTTCCCATAAATTTAATAAATCTTACGAAATTAGTCTGACACATGTCTATTCCAAATAGTAGACCAAAAACAGTGTTACAAACTCCGCAGTTTATTGTATATTGGGTGCAGTAGGTAGTGAAATTATTAATGTATTGTTGAATGACCTGGGGACTAAATTGTCCGCCTCCAAGAGTATTTACGACTTGCTACATAAGGTTAGGAAAAAAACATTTGGGGTTTTAGCAATACTTTGGAATAGTTAACGCATACCTCTGATTGGTAGTCAAGAAGAAGAGGTGAAAGTGCACGAAAGAAGGGATTTGTCATGTGATTAATGTATCCGCTTGTGGCGAGAGAGAACATTGTTCTTATCTTAGGAGCATAAGATAAGAAGATTGAACATTGTCATTATATACTTAGATGCAAGTATATATGGCACACAAGTATTTACCTTTGGAGCAAGTTCGGGACGCAAAGTTAG
Organism: Proisotoma minuta; assembly: GCA_034698145.1. NCBI lineage: Eukaryota > Metazoa > Arthropoda > Collembola > Entomobryomorpha > Isotomidae > Proisotoma > Proisotoma minuta. The sequence goes on from JAQIXN010001869.1 coordinate 13,594, forward strand.
TCCGGCAAAAAATTGCGTTGTACCAAGCGAATGACCAACATAATAGAGAGAAGGTTCAGATGTATTTGTCAAAATGTAATTTACAGCTGCATCCAAATCATAATATCCCATTTCATGGAAGCTTTAAAAAGACAATCGAAAAGAAACATTTACATATGCAAAACCACATACATAATTTAAGGGCATATATATTCCTTGCCTGAAATTCCAATATTCCAAATTATTGGGGTCGTCATGAGGTAGAGAAACATGGCCAAGGGAATATGAAGTTCCTCTTGCATTACCAATCCATACATCGTAGCCTGCATCCACCAACATAAACAAAAGGGCCCTGTTTGCTGGCTGAAAGACCCATTGGACACTGGACGCCAAAACCCCATGCATCAAATAAACTGGAGTTTTCCCCGCAGACGGTGGGCTTTGATTTGAATGCGAAACTCTAAACATGGTCAATATATAACCGTCATCTGTTGTCACTGTATGCGTCTCGACAGGGTAGCCAAGTTGTTCAATTAGTTCAGGCTTTGGGGAAAAATATTCTATTATGTAGATCTAAAAAAATCTATTGTAAATAGATATTATTCTTTACCGTTCGGAGGTTTTCATAATTTGATTGGGTGGTCAATGCTTGTTGAACCAAATCTCCGCAAAGCATTGTCAAAGGATTACAGATTACATCCTAAAAGATCGGGTAAATCCAAAAGGCTTGCTTTTGTGCCTAAAACCCCCAGAAATAATATTAAAAGCTTCTTCCAAAATTCCATAGTGGACGATGAGTTGTATAGCAATAGCAATGAATAGAAACGTGAGACTGGCTTATAAGTTCCATAAATATGTATTTTTTTATTACAGTAAAAAGTTTTTTTGGTTCTTTGTATCATAAATTTTAATTGCATATGAATACATACTATGAATAGCGTTTCAGCAAGTGGCAAGTTCATGATCAAATAAAAATTGCCCAATAACAGAGATGCAAAATTATCACGTCAATTAAAGGTCAACTGTATAAAAAGCAGATATCATTCATATCTAAATAAGTATAAAAGCTGGTTATTAACTGGAAAATGCTATTGTAAAGTTCAAGTCTTAAGTCCCAAGTCCCAAGCTATTTATAGAATTCTCGGAATTGGACTTTTCTTTAACATGGAAGGGTATGGGAGCCTTATCTACACTATTGCCATTCTTCACGCAGGGCACCCTTTTTTGAAGTTGTAATGAGTTGTAGAGAACTGACAACATAGTGAGGCGATTTATTTAT
>JAQIXN010001870.1:0-14847 GCA_034698145.1 Proisotoma minuta
GGGCCCTATCGTGTCCCAGACGGACAGACGGACAGACGGACACGATGGTTACATAAGCCCTGACTCGGGCTAAAAATGGCACTATGAAACTAAAATATGAAATACCTTGTTTTCTTCAGCATTGCTTTGTGATGATTGTACGGGTATCGATAAAGGAGATTTTTTGACGACGTTAATTTCGTTCGTTGATTCAATAGCAACTGGTGGAACTACTTCTGGTTGACCTTTCCCTTTTTCCTGAGCCGACGACGATGCGGTTTCTTGCAAACTTTTCCAAACTCCGCTAGTATATTTAAAAATCAAGCAAATTGGACTAATTTTAAAGCTTTTTGAAGCTGTTGCAGCAGCAACAGAAGAAGGGGCGGCGCAAATGGAAGCGCAACTTGTATTCTTATCGGTGTTGCTCAAAAAATTTTCATAAAAAGTTTTCAATTCTCTTCGAACATCATCTGCAGTTGGGACATTGATATCCGTAATCAAATTTTCGCAAAATGTAGGTGCATTATTCTCATTTTCCAAAATATTTTTGAATAATGTCCAATTTTCAGTTTTGATTGACATGTTCTTCTGTTGATAGCCTTCCGTCTTGTTGCAAATCCCGTCAATCAGATCCGCAAAGACGACGCACAACTGCTTCCTTTCGTCCAGTGGCGTCGAGTTGACGAAACATGCTTCGTCCACGTCCTTAAATAATCCCGACACTTCAGTCTCATTGAAAGGGAAAAAGCAGGACCTGCTTTTTGTATGTGCAACTAATTGATTAGTAAATGAATTATTGTCGACTTGATCTGAAGGATTTCTAAGAACGGCGGCCCGTGATTCGTTGCAGATGATGAAAAATAGGACAATCAGACGAGAACTTATCTTCCTTCCTGTTGGATAAATTATGAATTAATTTTAATCTACAATTTACACTGTTACTTACTCTTTTCCATTGTTTTTAAAAACTGACTAGTTCCTTTGAAGGTTTGAAGTTTATTTTACCAGCGGATAAGTGGCTGGGGGTGTGGTTTTAAATTTCGGGTGCAATTTTGTTAAATTCGCGAACAATAATACTGAATCAGTTTGCAAATACGGCGCTTTTTCACTTTCCCCGAAAACAATTCTGAGCACTCGGCCCCCTTTTACCTTATAACAATTTGGCTTATGAAAAATTAGCAATTGCTTAATTACAATTAAATTACAATATGAAAAATTGTTGCTAATTGGTCTGGATGCAATAACATCAATTTTAAACGAAGAAAGCTGCAAAAATTGAAACGCATTTATCTACCTATTTACATTTTTATTTTCCATGCAATATGCGATGTTTCATGGGATATTTGATATTTGAAGGGAGCTTATCTTTGGATAAGATATTAGCCCGGTATCGGGTTATTTCAGTTGGAGAAAGTCCACGTCTCACTCTCAAATTCCATTCAAGTCTCAAAGAATTTTGGTCATCAAATCGAATTACCAATCTTTCCATCCCATTGAATCCTTTGCTTCATCAAATGATGTCATTTTAAAAATTTTCTCCCATATTTCAATCCAGGTGTAGATTGTAAAGTTCCATTCCCTTCTCACGGATAATCCACTTGCAAAGGGCAAGGGAAAAACATGACAATTTCACGGACGATAAAAAGGATACAAAATCAGCACTTTTAAATGTTTGAGAACTCTAAAATGTTAAATCTCTCTTTTTGTAGGACTTTAAATCCTGGAGGATTTATTCCCAATGATTACAATTCCATGAAAAAGGGAATATTAGCAAAGTTTCAATTTGTTTTGTCGTGTATACATCAGAAGAAAATCCCCCATTTGTAAACCTTGTTCATCTTTTTATCTTTTGTAGTGTACAAATAAATAAAGGAACGGTAGCAGACAAAGCATAAAACAGTTAATAAAATGATATAAAAAGTGAAAGGCAGGAGGAATGATATCTTCATCTATATTTTTGCCATTCCTTGTTTCGTTTGCTACAGATAAAATGAGCTGGCTCAATTTCATGCAAATCTAAATTGAGATATTTTCGCTCCTTTCACTTTTACATGCAAAATAATATATGGAGCATCTTCTTTTTCCAAAGAAAAATATAAAACCAGGTGAAGACATTTGCATATTAGCAACACTTATCAATATCTTTCACCATATGAATTATATTTTTGTATATAAAAAGTTGGCACTTTTTCCATTATTGTGTTTACTGAATAAAATTTTATTATTATTGAATTGAATGGAGGTTTGACATTTGGGCCACATGCAGGTGGTGGTAGTTGAACGTAAAAAATGCTGCTATTTGTTACTTATTTTGGGAGTGGTGTGTTGAGTATATGGAGCAACTTTGGTTTGGTCTTGGAAATGAAATACAGGGAGTATGATTTACAGATTTCTATTTCCACTGATTTATGGGATGCTGAACGCGTCTCAAAGAAAGTTACAAGATTTACGAGCATTGAGCACAGAGAGCAACTCTGGTCTTCAACTCCAAAGAACAAAATTGCAAACATTTCTCGGGGACAATCACCAAATGAGCATTTCGTCAATCAACAAACTTATTTCCTTGCTGCTGTAACTGCTGTGGAACAGGAGTTGTTGGTGTTGGGAGTAAAAGTGGAGGTGGTGAGAGACGTGGTGGTTGGATCCTATAAGTCAATTTGACATTGGCAAAATGATTTCGGAACTATATCTTCATTTTGGCTAAATTGTTATTTCAATGTCACATGGTGGCTGTTTCTTCCATTTGCATGTTTCCTCTTTTGCCTCGTACTTTCACTTTCCTTTCTCTTAATATAAACGTGGCTCACAACACAAACCAAAAAGGATTCAAAAGTAATAGATTCAGAGTTCAAAGATTGAAGATATTGCATAGTGGGCTATTTATTTTGGAACATTCCAAGCATAAAACATTTTTCTCCCTTTTACAAAACTAATTAAAAATCAACAGATTTCATTTAAAAGGTTTTATTTGAATAGGTAAATATACAAACAAAAGTTGGACTTGTATGTTTTCTTTCTCTCTCCAAGTTTAGACATAATTGAATTGGATTTGGGCTGAATTGGCAATTTTATACAAGCTTTTTTGGTGGTGCACAATTTTATTTTATATCTCTACATTAGAAAGCCATTGTAAGAAATCTATTGAATATTGAGTGACCAAAAGCCTAAGAAAATGGGGGAAGTGGATTTTGGGGGGAGAAAGTCAAAGCTGTATAAGGACTATTATATATTTATGTCCACATAAATGAGATTTCTCTTCCGGTCCGCGTTCAAATATTACCCAGAATTCAATTGGGTCCGGTTCACTATCGGATTTTAGCCAACTACAGCTCAAATAAACTATAAAACGGTTTTTTTTACTCTGCAGCAGAAAGTTTTGGCTCATAGTTCATGGCCCTAATTTGTTGAAAAATGCGTTGCACTTTTGCTTTGGCTCATAATTTTAGCTTTGAATCACGTTTATTCTTAGATTTCTTTTGGAGAAAGTTGCAAATAATTGAATTTACAATCATTCTCATTTACAAGTTCATTCTTGATTTCTCCTTTTGAGTAAAAGTTAAAACTTTCTCTTTTTTTATAAAGCTTGTTTGCTCGCTATATTGTTACCCATTTACTTTGCATTGGTTCCATAAAATTTTTTGGTTCGTTCATACAAATCTGTATGGCGTAGTGTAGTATTAAAAGTTTGGATGGCGAGCTATTTTAACGATGTGTTCAGGTCTTCAATCTTGAAGAAGGCGTTGTTTTAATTTAACGTGACGTAGGGACGAGCCCCTTCGGAGTTGGAGTTGGTTTCAACTTTGAAAGTTGGAAAAATTTAGAACAGAAGAAGAAGTGGACAATAGCTGACCAATCATCCGATTGAAAAAGTTAAAGAAAGGAAACAGTGACACTCATTTCATTTTACACAAGTCGAGGCCAAAACTTGAAAGAACAAAAGTTTTTAGTTTATGTTACTCTTTATGACTTCTCCGTTTTCAGGATTTTATTTTTACTGGAGAAAGAAAGTGAATTGCAAGTTTTTAGTTTTCTTTTGTAAATTGAACAAAATCTAATAACATTTATTGTTATCATGAAATGAATGTCAGTTGTGAGACAAAGTAAAAATTACACTTTGAAATAAACAAATTGTAAAGTGCCACTCTGCTTGAAACAAGGTTATAATAAAAAGTATTGATTTGTTTAAAGCCCAGCCAAAAATCCAAATCGGAGAACATAAATTCGCCATAAACAAGTAAAACTAAAATTGGATTGTCGGTTTGAGATCTTCGAGTTTTCTTAACACCGACCGAAATCACATACTTGAGTCGGCAATAAAACAACTTGATCTAAATCAAACAAACATAAAACGATGGCAAACATCCTCCAGTCCTATTTTCCAAAGTGGAAAAGACAAAGAGAAACAAACAACACGAGGGATGTAAAGGTAAAGACAACAATTTTAGAGAAAAGTTGATTTCAGAGTCACAAAATAAAGAGGCAAATTGAGACGAGGTTGGAACTTATTATGGGAGAAGGTTTCCCAACTTTTTGCAGGCCTAGAGAATGATGATGGATGAATAATACCTTTGACAATTCAAACAAAACTTGCAATAACTTTCACCAGATATTAAACTTGCATTTTTATAAAACTAGCAAAGTGAAACATGAGATTCTCTTGTGAGTCAAGTCAAGTTGAAAATGGTGGAAAAAATGGAAACTTTTGTCCGACAATAATTCAACTATTGACTCAAACCATGCTGCATTGTTCAAAAAATTCAAACTTTCTTTTTTGAATGGAAGTTGGTCATCCTTCGTCGGTTCTTTTCTTCACATTTCCCCAGAAAGAATTTTGCCAATTTATATTCTCCTACTTGTTTTTTGTTCAGCACTCCCTTGTTTCCAAAAAAAAAGAGTAAACTGTTGAGTCCATTCCGTAACTTTCACCAAGTTTTTAGGAGTTTTGACCCATTTTCTTTGATAATACCATTTCAGGGATAAGTAAGTGGCAGTGTGGGATATTCCTTGGCCCCAAACGGATTTGATGCTATTTTTGTATGAACAGTTCAAATATTTTGGATGAAGAAAAATCGTTTTGTTACATCTTCAAGAATATAGAAGAAGAGAGAAAGGTTATTTTCTCAACAAGTTTGGACAATTATATGTGCGAGTCGAATTGTGATGGATGATGCCCAGTTTTTCTGCAACAAAAGAACACCTTCTCAATATAATGCAAGTGGGAGAATTTTTTGTTGTTTGTTAACATTTTGACGGTCAGTAAAAACTAAGCTTCCTCTGTCAAAAACATAAAGCTCTTTATACCCTCGGATGTATGTCTAATAATAGATAGGACACACAATGTGCTATATACAGATCAAACATAAACGGATTTAGTCTTTTTATATTTTATTTAAAGTCACAGGGCGTCTTTGTTCCGTATTGGCAAAAGAGATAGAAAAGTAAATTCGCTGAGGCTGAAACTGACACAGTTTTGCACTTGGATGTTGTATGAATTACATGCTTTTATGAATACAGAGGTGGAATTGTATGCTGATGATGAAGGATTCTGCTGTCTCTCTCTTCCAATTTAAATGGTTTGTGTCTGGGATGAAATGAAGGTGGTATATGTACATAGAAGAAGTTTAATATTGTTTCGAATAATATTCCATTCAGGCATGTAACTCGTACAGTGTCAAAAGCAACTTGTGGAAAATCCACGAAAATTGGAGATGAAAGGTTTCCCTTATTTTTATACTTGTAAATCAAATTGTTCCACTTATCTAGTCCATTAGGGAGACCAGGGATTCAATTAGATTGGGGAGATATGACGAGAGCCACTTTCCAATGTGACCATTTCCACTGATTTCATTTACATCACAACTGCTGGCGAAATTAACTGAACCACAATTCCCTTAATGTATAGAAATACATTTAGAGGCAAGACATCAATTCGCCATTAGATAATATTTTCCTTTTGAATAAATTCCTTCAACTTGCATTTCATTGAAAGTTGTAAATGTATTAAAATGAAATTGTATCTGTCCCTTGCAATTTATTTTCTATATATTTACAGCTGCCAAAAGTACTTTGATTGTGTCTTATTATATTTCGTAGCTATCTCGAGTCTCAAGCCAAAAGTGCTGGAAGATGCCGAACAAATCAATAAATTTTAAAAGGCGTCAAAGGATAATTGAATTCCTTTTACTTTACTTAACCCAAATTCTTGTACTCAACGTGACACAAAGACTACAAAATCTACGCAGCAGTGGAAATGTGACATCTTTAATTTGATGGCGTATTCCGCGCACATTACGACTCGAGAAAAAGACTGAAATTGCATGTTTCTGATGTTCAATTCAAAGAGAAAGTAGTCATGTTGTCAAAGAGCAGAAGAAATGTCTGTACATAATGATTTTCCACAATTTATATGCTCGACACATGCATGCATTTTCTTTTTTTGGGGGCATTTTTTGACAGTAGATAATTATGGTTATCAATATTATGCAATAGGGTAAAATTTTGGACTTTGGGTAAGAATTGAGTGCCTTGAGGAGTCCACGTGCCGTTCGTCTTTGAAGAAGGTTTAGAGTTCAAAGGGAGTGAGGTGAGACTGATGAATTTCAAATTGAACTTGACAGATCAAAGACTACTTGGCTACGGAGTAAAGCGAATCTTTATAAAGTGTTACAATTCCAGTCAAAGCAGAGTTTGGTAGATTGTGAGCCTCTAGGAAAGAGATCTTCATGTTTCAAACAAAACTGAGCCAAAGAAGTTGAATCAAGAATATTCAATTTTCTCGTAGATCAAGAAAGAAATAGCTTTGGCTGCTAAACTGGTGTGAAACCTAATTTTAAGAGTTTTGTTGATTTTGTGCTCTAGACATACATTCAAAATGTTTTATTCATTGCTGGCTATGCAGCGAAAAACTTTATTGCTTTTTTCAAATGTTCCATATACTTACTTTCTCCGGATGAAGAAATTGGAGTGATCTTATCACACGGAAAATACGGCATACTTACTTATATAAAGTATATAAAACATGCAGTGGTTAAGATTTTGTATGGTTTAATTTAATACCCAAAAATTTGCATACATTGGTTATAAAATGTTTAATGAATAAGCATGACAAAGCATTTTGTTCCGTTTTATCCTTCCACAATAACGGGCTTAATCTGCAATTTCCAAGTTTCTCAGTTGATAGTTTACTGTCTCTTTTATTATGAGAGGATTTGTGAGATTTATTGTCTCCATGTTAAATCGCCTGTTTTACTGACATTAAGAACAAACATGTGGATTTAACAGATCATCTCAAAAATTTCCCCAAAAACAAGCAAAACATGCTGCGAATGTTCATTAAAGTATTAGAACAACTTGTAAATCAAATCATTAGTAGCACTTTCTTTTTATTTCCTTTGTTTCTTAATTAAATGATTGTAGGTGGGTAGATTAAACTTTTAATTATCATTACCTCTTATAAAAGTTTCTTATTGCTTAAATATGTATTTAATTTTACATGTACAAAAAACATTGAATTGTCACGATTATTCTTATTTTAGCATTATTGTTGATAATAATTTGTATATTTTGATATACAGAGAAGAACTACCTACTTATATATAATTTTCTTAAGACTAATGATTTGTAAGAATTAACAAGAAATATTCATCTTGTCAAAGCATCTTTTCATTCAGATTGTCTTCTCTAAACACAAACTTATATAGTTCTTAAAATTCATAATACTTTCACTCAACAAGATTTCAAGATTATTGGTCAAGCTAACAACTAATGAGCTACATACTTTTAAGGTTAAAAAGGTGAGACAGAGAGTAAGTAAATGAGTATATAAGTATTATATTACACTGAGTATATAAGAATGTTGAGAAAACTTTCTCCTTAGTTTTATTGTAAGCAGAAGTTGGTGAAGAAGATAAGGCACAACTCATTTTACATCACATTTTAGGTTACCACTTGGCACTTGTTAAACTTATCTCTGAAATAGGAAATGGAGTCTCGGTTTATAAATATCATCTATTTAGTATGGGACGAAGAAGGAATGGATGTAATTTCGGTTTTACAGTTTTTACCTGGACTTTTACTTTGTGAGCTTTGTAAATTTATCATCACGTCACGTCTTGTTTTGTAAGAGCAAGGAAATGTCACAAAAAACTAGAGGAAAGGTGAAAGTTTGAGCAAAAGTCGGATTTTTAAAAACTTTTAATTTAAGGGAAACTAGTTTTGTAAACTTTTAATTTAGACGCGAATGCTAATGCAGATTCATTACGTAATCTTTGGGATTGTTATTATATAATAAGCTTTCATAAATCAAAGTTATGGAGGAGAAAGGTGAAACTCAATTTTAAAGTGGTAACTTGAGAGCAGCAAGAAAAATAACATTAATTAACGTCTGAAAAAAATAAGAAAAATTCAACACATCTTAAAGGTAGAAAATATTGTGCAAAAGTTGTAAACAAAATTTTCCAAGAATTGAGTCTCAACGGATGCCAATGTTTTCATCAACAAATGGGGAACATTAGCTTCTCATAGCACAACTAACTAATGGCTACAAGTTAAGGTAAAGAAGATGGATTACGTCTTTCTTGGGGTTAGAATTACCTTCTTAAGACTATCATTTAGCAAAAGAAAGTAGTGAAGACTTGGGACGAACTTTCTCCTCACAATTTAAAGTCAGACATTGCATGGCTCTCTTTCCATCCTCAGATTAGTTAGAGTTTGACTGGAAACTGTGCAAACTATACTCGCAGCTCATCAGCATTTGAGTAATTAAGAGTTTTCTTTAATGAAGGTTTTAGAGTTTGTGAGGAGGTAAAAGCCGGAGGAGGGGCCGGACCAACTCCAACTCCTACACTATTACAACCGGATCCAGATCCTGTTGGACTCTCCAACAGAAAATTAGTTTCCGGTCCAAACTTTACCGTGGGAGTTGTTCGTTTTGGCGGACGAGGAACGGTCCTTGAGCCACTATCATAATTTCCGCTACTACCCGAGGCCACACTGAATTGCTGGTCCTTCAAAGTCAGACTTGATCTCCGCATTGTAGAGCCTCCACCACCACTCCCACTTTTTACACTGCACTCGGGCGAATCGTCAAATTTGACGTTCATCATGGAAGCAGCTAAAACAGCGTCCGGCATCGGCATTTCATATGCTGATGATGTTTGTTGATGAGCATTTATTTGTTTTCGTTTCATTGTTCCGCCTCCTTGTTGACAATATTGTCCGGTGGGATTATTATAACAACCATCACTTGAATTGTCAAACGGAGGCAACTCACCGCAGATGTTGGGCATTGGCATTTGCTGTTGCTGCTGTTGGACAGCTTGTCCAGGATGAGATGACATTTGGACGGCTTGACCATTTTCTTTACGACGGGTCATTGTATTGACATCTGCTTTCGTATAAGTGACTCCGCCGTGGGTGTGGTGGTGGTGGGGGGAATGATGATGACCCATGTTGGACATGCTTTGTCCAGGCTCTCTTGATGGAGATGCTTCCATTTCTTCAACACGACGTTTATCTCGTTGATAGTAAAATGCGGCGAATATGAGTATATTTAAGATGAGGAGGGAGCATCCTATGGCTATCGTGACGGAGAGGGCTGTTGAATACATCTGGAAACCATCAGCATCATTGTCCCCAGCGGTCCCTGCAAATTATGCAAAGTGAGACATTTTATTACACAGACCATTTGCCTGTCTTTTATAATGCAGACGCCATATAATAATTGCATCCACATCACTAGTCTCCTCTTCATAAAAGTATGTCGGCCAAAAATCTTGGAGAAAGTTGGAAAAAATATGCCTACGGCTGTTTATTTGCTTTCTCTCACAACTAAAATTTATTTATATATAGGTTTCATACAACATAAACAAGTTTACGGATGAAGAACAACACAATCCAAGTAAATACCTGTCTCTTTATAAACCAACTGATGACAAGCCTCTTTCCTTATACATACATTAACCTTTCAATTCTACTTTCTCCGGGTGAAATCCTACCAAACAGAAAAGTGGCTGTCAGAATGATAACGCATCGAATCATCTGCTTAACTAACTACATAAAATACAACCTACTTTGAACAAACAGCATCCGTATGACTCCTAATTCAAACTGACGCCTATTCTTGGTTTGTGTTCACTCAGGCGACTAACTAACTAACCAAGAGTACACAACCCACGCCATGACACATATTCAACCTTGTTATGGGAATTGGAAAGGTGCGTTTTGGAGCAAGACAAAATAGTTTTTGACATCTTCTTCATAAGAAGTATTTATTTACTCACCTGGGTAAAAGTTTCCATGCTGTTGATTCGAATTATGTTCCCACATTGGGGGTCCGGGACCGACCAATTGGATGGTGGGAGGCGACGGAGTGGATGAATTATGGTTTGGGTCTTCAGGGGGTAAAATTACGAGGCCAGAGTTGGGATGAGATGGAACATTGTTTGTTGATGAGGTAGGGAAAGGGTTGAGGTTGACGACGTGGTGACCGCTCCCGGCGCCATACCCATTCCTTTGCAATTCGGGTACCAAATGTAACCAGAAGCTCAGTTTGTGTGCCCTGTAGTGACTACGCACCTTTGGCTTCATATCTGCAAAGAAAAATCCAATTTAAATATGTATCATACTTCAAAAAAGCATAACAAAGACAAATGAGATAAAGTGAAAGTATAAAGTAGTGCTGCTGATTGGTCCTTCAACTCAAAAAACTAACGCAAATGAGTTCTTTTTCCAATCTAAAAAAATTCCATTTCCTGTCTCCCACAAGCAGAGTATTTGTGGTATGCAAAAACTTTTTTGATAAAACGGATGAATGAAGACTTTACATTAAACTACAAACTCCTGGTTTATAAAGAAATTACACAAAGTTTACAAGGAAAAGAGAGACAGGAAGAAGTACTAATGAATTTACCTTTACTGTAAAGAGACCCACTTGATCATTCTCAATTAGAAAATATATATCAATTCCTATCTTTCTCTAAACCCTAACTACTTATACTTGTAACCCCTAAAGTAGATGATGAGAGTTCGGCTTTCTTTGTGAAAGTTAATTCCTCTTGAAATGAGTGGTATCGTATCGTAGTACAAATTTCCAAGTTAAATCTGCCATCAATTAAATCATTTGCTTGGGTAAATAATTTGAATGGGAAAAGGTTTCATTTTGTAGCTGCATTTAATTAACAAGGCACGTTTCGTTTGATGCTTTCTTTCCCGTTTACTTCTGCTTTCACAAGTTGACAAAACAATTGTATTTGGATTTGGGATTTTCCCTGCCCATACAGCTTTATATATTAATTTATTAGGAGTTTTGATCAGATTTGGCAACTGAAATTAGAGCTTTGGTTGTTTTGCAACAATTGGCAAAGTCAGAGGCTAATCCTTTCTCCCTCCAGCCCGGATATTACACAATTACAGACTCAAATTCCCACTCCTTTAAGCACTTTGACAATCCGAGATAAATACATTCTATTCAAACGGGATTTCCAAATCCTTGTTTTGTTGCAGTAATACGATGTAATGAAAGTAATCGGAAGTAAGCTGATACACGGCCATATTCTATTGAATGGACCCATTTTATTTGCTTCACTAGTCAAAGACTTCCTTTCACTAAAATATACATAAATGACTTACCAATCGTCAGATATTTCTTATAAAGAGGGTCATAAGGTGGCCATTCAACAATTCGAGATTTTGAAGATTTTTCAGCCGATCGACCACTAATCCCACTTTCTCCGTCCCCTCTCTCCTCATTTGGATTCCTGTTTAATGACAAAACATTCAAAATATGTACTCCTCCACTTCAACATCAATCAAACTAATTCCATTAATCTTTCAATACACAATGGAAAGTATTAAGTTAGGTTGGGTTGGAAAGTGAAAGTAATCCTTGGGATTCTAATGTTTACATACAAAAGCATTTCATTTCATTACGAGCTGATAATAAAGCGTTGGCAGTTTATTTTGGAGGTGGAGAAAGAAACTTTTCTCTGCACGTAATTAAAGGAAAATGCAAGAAGGAGCTTTATATTTACGGCCATTAAAATTCCCTCATTTTCTCATATGAGTAAAATTTTAATAACATTTACAGAGCTATTTTTGCTTACCCTGTGCGAATAAAATTGGCCCAGTAGCCCATAACCGTTTGCGACAGCTGTACTTCATTGCGGGTAAAATTCCCCATAAAAAATCCTAATTTCGGGAATTCTTCTTCGGCATCATGTCCCCTCCCGTGCAGTCCGTACTCATTTCCCACGGAAAAGAACAAAGGTACGCCAAATATGTATCTTAGGTCGTCTTCCCCGTGCACGCAGCCCAGCCTCTGAGGAAATTTATGAGGGCAAGCCAAAATGTAATTTACAATTTAACCCAATTATCACACTTTGCAGAGTGGGCAAAAATCAAACTCTAATAACAAATTGAACTGAACTTTCTCTCCATCATAAATAACAAAATTAATTTTGCAGCTGAGCTCTTATGCAAAAATCTCAGTTTGACTAATTGATTACACTAATTAATCACAAAATCTAGTAATTAGATAAATCAAAGTGAGAAATTGTTGAAATGTAATGTGAAAATCCAAGTTTCAAATCTGATTTAATGCAAAAATTCAAGTAAAAGTTGCGTGGTTGTTTGCAACACGCAACCCCAGAATTTATTTATTTTAACACGAGTGTTGGAGAAATTAGTCTGTCTGTCTAAAAGAAGTCTTCTTTAGTATTTCTTACCTGTTGGAAGTCTGAAATTTTGGACTGGTATTCAAATACGTAAAAATAAGCTTTTGCGTTGGACTGCGAGTTGAGGTCTCCAACTTTGACGAGTGGTGCTACAATCTGCAATTTTAGAAATGAAATATGACAGCCCATTAGCCTTTGCCTAGCTCTTCTATGTTTTACTCTGGATTTACAAAGACACTTTTTCACTTGGGAGTGAAATATGCTTAAGTAAGCGTAGATTAATATAAGACCCAATTTCTCCACCTTTTAAATAAAATGGTGGAGGAAAAGAGGAAATTACAATTGACATCCGAAAGCGTGGGTGAAAGTTAAGTGAAAACTTTTTCCAAGTTATGAATAACGGAGCTTCTATTTATCTTGTGATAAAAAAATCTGCGTAGCTTAGCTCAGCTTTTGCATGTTTAGTCATTGAATTAATACAGGCTTCACACGCACAACTCTCCAACACTGTTTATGCTCTTCAAATGGCCCAAAGTTTGTTGGTTTTTAGGTCATTGAATGTTTTTTGAATCTGCGGCACAAAATAAAATTTGATGCATGGCTAATACTACGTCGCATATTTATTTATAAGGCTCTGCACTTTAGCATTAGGCTTCTGAAGCCATTTGGGAAATATAAATGTCACATGGGCAAAGATTTATTGCCACCTGCGGAAAGGATAGATACACACCCATTTATTTCATATTATTTGGCTTTTATATCCTGCGTCATTCATCACTTATGCAGGGAAATACTGCAGAGAAAATGACCCAAGTTTAGCATTTCTCAAAATAAAACATCCCACCCGTCCACCTACGTATAGATATGTATTCACATAATTTGACTGATGTGAATTATGTTTTCCACAGACTGGGAAATATTGACTATATAATTACAAAATTGCTGACATTTGCTTTGGAATTTTGACAAGAGTGGGTGAACAATGGGAAATAGAATAGAATGACTTTTGTTGGTGAAAGTTTAATGACAGGTCTCCGGGTTGTACATCAAGATTTATTTATCCTTGTTTGTAAAAACGTAATCAGTCACAACTAACAACAACCTGCATATAAATATTGTGTATGTTGTTTGCTACAAAGCTTCAAAATTAAATGGCAGTGACACACACTGCCATTAAATGCCGGGGGAAGTAGGTGAAAGTGACTGCTCGGAATTTGAAGTGGGCTAACTGTCAACACAACGTGTGTCCTCCACAAATTATTCTTACTCCTCCAATATTATTATTATTATTATCCATACTACTTTCAGCAGCACTATATGATGATGATAATGATGATGATATTATGTAGATTGTGGATTGTGGTAGTCTGTGATGGGTATTAAATGTAGCATATAGCACTCAGTGTGTGTACTTCAGTGTTGGTTCTACTAGATATTTTACAATGTTGTGGTCGAGACAGATTTTGTCTTCCTAAGCTCTGGGGATAATGTCCTATGGCCATGAATGATGCTGATGTGGTCGTCTATTTCATTTTGCATTGTTATGTCCTGGAGTTGGCTTACATTATGTTTTATATCCCAACTGCTTTCCCTAATGCTTAATCAATGAGGAGATAATTGCTTACGGAGCAATACAGCTTTCACCTTCACTTTCACCACAACATAAAGCATAATGCGGATAATGGTGTTTGGCTTTAAAGGATGGTCATGATTACCTCCCGTGGCTTTGAATTATACTGCGGCCATGAATTATAGAAGGGCCACTTAAACTGTTTACCAATCCCTTAAATAGGGCACTAGAAGTAGTAAAAGTCAAACAACTTGCCTGGGAATCACTCAGTGCTTCGATAGTTTCATCTCGTACGCTAATTGGATGCTAAAAATATGAGAGGACATTTATAAGTTTCAATTTATTTATTATTTATGACAGTATTTGGCTTACTTGGATGGCTCTCTCCCAGTCTGGAAAGTTTGAAAAGTTTAAAAACACAGTTAGTTAGTTTTCGCAAGAAATGAAAAAACGTAGATAGTTATTTTGTCATTTAATATCAACAATAATGGGTTGGAAAACTTATAAGTTTGCCAAAAATATTGAAATCCACACTTGAAAATTCCAACGCATTATTATGTAGCGGAGCTACATTATGTGAACGCATTGTCCGTCCGTCTGTCCGTCTGTCCGTCTGTCTGTCACCAC